>OY755179.1:3909327-3951039 GCA_963576735.1 Bedellia somnulentella | reverse complement strand
GTATGTCAGCATTTGTTAACCTTTCTGTGACAACTTCAACACAGTCTTGTATTGGTAAACTGGTGTAAAGAGACTGAACATCAAAGCTGACCATAATGTCCTCATCACTAAGACTTAAGTTCTTGATGTCATTAATGAATTGATAGGAATTCTTCACAAAGGCTTCAGTTTTTCCTCGAAGTGGTGATAGTATCTTTGCCACATGTTTTGCCAATTTGTATGTTGGTGTGTCAATTTGGCTTACTATTGGACGGACACAGTTTATAGGAAACCCACCCACACTGTTAGGTACCTCAATGGTGACTCACACCACCATCCATCTCAGTTAGCTACTGTTGGTAAAACTTTGTTTCAGAGAGCCAAACATCTTTGTGACGAACACCATCTTGCTGGAGAGCTCAGTCATGTGAAACAAGTTCTTCACAACAACAAGCTGAAATTGCCCCGCCAACGTCACCGCTCCTCCGATAAACCACCTACTGTTGAAAGACTCCCTGCAACTCTACCTTTTGTAAAGGGTGTAACAGACAAAATTAGTACTGTGTTACAGCGTGCTTCCATTAAGACCTACTTCAAGCCGCACCAAAAGATAAGTCAGTTTCTAAGACCTATCAAATGTCAGATCCCTTTACAAGATGCAGGCGTTTATAAACTAGACTGTGAGTGTGGTCTTTCATACATCGGCCAAACAAAGCGTAGTGTAGCAACTCGCGTTAGAGAACATATTGCTGATATGAAGAATAGGCGTCCTGGAAGATCTGCTTTGTGTGAACACACCTTCGATAAGCCAAACCACCACATGCGTTTTGACAAACCTACAATTCTAGCAAAAGAGAATCGATTGATACCTAGAATGATACGCGAGTCTATTGAAATAAAGAAACATCCAAACTTCAATAGAGATGATGGTTGGCAATTACCACCTGCTTGGAACCCGATCATTAGCACAACCAAGCGAGGGAAGAACACTAGCAAGACTCCAGATAACATTAGCTCTTTTTGTACATAGCAAATATTAAACGCAAATGTAACTTAAAATTTTGTGAAGGTAGTTAGTATTAATAATTTTATAGTACTGTATAATGACAAATAACACCTCAGTCTTCCCGTGACCATGATAACTGAAAAGTTTTCGAAACGTCGGGTTTTAAAAATAATGTAATAAAACGCGATTAAAATATCCGAAAATCAAAAGTTGTTTCAATTATAATGTGCAATCGTGAAAATCTTAGAAAATACTAGAGTTTTTTTATCATAAAAATTTATTATTATACGAGTGATAACTATTAGAAAGCTTTCTAGCTATAGCCTTTGTATTATCATAAGCTTTTAGTTTTATCACACTTTTAAAATATACTTGCAATTATTTCTACTTATAGCTGACGAAAGACAATTTTGGATTCTAGCGATTCATACATAAGTTCATTGAACCCAAATTCTTTTATGTAGAAGTTTCGATATACGTTCGAACAATTCTTTTCAAGCCGTGCATCGACTGACCTAATTTTCACGAAACGGCTGGTTAAAGGTTAATGATGTATATTTTTTTTGGTGTTCATACTTCGTTATGGTATAGGTAATCGTTTTGAAACATTTAGGGTATTAGAGTTGAGATACTTTCTCGATGATGTTTTAGATAATAATGAAACATTCTCTTCTAAAGCTTAAGAATAGGGGTGTAACTTTCGGGAGTGGTCTTTATTGAAAAATTAAGCCGTGTTACATCAGAAAGAGAAGCTTACCAGAATTAACAGAACTGCTTATTTATATAATTTAAATCTTTTTGTTCATGAAAACCTCATGTGGGGATTATTACTAATAAAGAATAAATAAAGGAAAGAAAAATTTCGACACAGGCGGGGATCGAACCCGCGATTTCGATTTCGATTTCGGAGGTAGGAAACGCAAACACTACTTAAACGTGTAAAGAAATAAAGGATAGAAGAATTTCGCACTGGCAGCCAATTGACACGGTAGCTCAATTGGCAGAGCGTCGGGGCGTTTACCCGAGGTCGCGGGTTCGATCCCCGCCTGTGTCGAAATTTTTCTTTCCTTTATTTATTCTTTATTTATTAGTAATAATCCCCACATGTGGTTTTCATGAACAAAAAGATTAAAATTATGTGATAGGCGTTTTCAACATTTGCATTCTATCTGAAAAGATAGACAAATGGCCTTCCGAATTAGTCAAAATTCGATGTAGGAAACGCAAACACTACTTAAACGTGTAAAGAAATAAGGGATAGAAGAATTTCGCACTGGCAGCCAATTGACACGGTAGCTCAATTGGCAGAGCGTCGGGGCGTTTACCCGAGGTCGCGGGTTCGATCCCCGCCTGTGTCGAAATTTTTCTTTCCTTTATTTATTCTTTATTTATTGCTTATTTATATGTTTTTATAAAGGAACTAGCTGATTTAATATATTTTCCAAATGCTAAATCTGCTAAAATAACTTGTCCCTTAAAATAAATAAGATATATCCCAGCATAAATATTTTATTTTGTGGTTATATATTATTCTTTAGTTTAACAGAAAATTGCATTCGTTTCAATACTGAAGAACAAATTCGGCTTGTAATTTTTAAAGTAAGCGTAATAAAGTTAAAACTGGTAGCCATAAAGTTGTGGTAAACACGCAACACGATCTTTATTGCAGACCCTTTTTATGTTTAAAAGCAAACAACCACAAAAAGTTCTCGCCCAAAAAGGTTGACTACAATTTTTTCGTTTGGCAACTATGAAAAAGTTACATTAAACTTCTTTTCGTGTGGTTTATTGTCTTGTGTAAGGTATTAGCGGTGATAACTGATTTTACCTGAATGGTATATTTGTTTCTTTATACCATCACATAAATAATGATTATTTATGCAATATTGAATATATTTATTCACAACTTCTAATTACACAATAAACAATGAAATTCACATATGTACATATTTAACTATAAATACAAGTAAAATAAAAAAAAACATAAAAAATGCGCCGATTAACTAACCTAAACTATGTAAACATACTTGCAATTAAATCTGTAAGACGATATGTAACATGGTAATGAACTTATATATTTCTGGTTGACAGATATGTCATTAAAAATAACGATTAATAATCAAAATTGATTAATAAATGGCGAAGCAATCGGCGAACAAATATATGAAAAAATATACCGTCAAATTGAGAACACTCCTTTTTTTGAAGTCGGTTAAACATTATCTCCGAAGTCCCATAGCACGTTACATGAAGCAAGTAAAAAAATAATTTCAGATAGTTTGAAAGAAATTAATATCCTAAATTAGTTGTTTTTTTATATATGCCCTGTACGTCATCTATTTGTATTGACAATGGCTTCGTTTAACCATTCATTTTGGTAGGTTATGTTTAAGTCATCTAAGATAATCTATCACTGGCCTTATGTTTGTAATTTGTTAACCATTATGTTATTTTAAGTTATATGCTGTTGATGTCCCAAATAAAATAAAATAAATAAAAAAATAATAAGTCCCGTATAATGCTGAGCTGTTTTGGCTCAGAATAGCAATAACCCATTTCTTCTCGCGGATGTCGTAAGAGGCGACTTAGGGGTTTGGGGCTTTTTAATTGATTGATGGATGATATAGTGGGAGATCCATCACCTATTCTTTCTTTTACCATCTTCTCCTTACTCAACTACCAAAAATACTCTACTCTGACCACCCTTTTAAAATGCAGTGTCTTTCCGTTAATTGAACGGTAGTAGAAATGGGTACAAAGAAATACATTTATTTTACAAGTACACAACTTAACCTCGACTTGAAATATATAAAATATGCATATGTTAAAAATGCCATTAAAGGGAAGCTACGGAGTAGAAATACGGATTATCATATATTATAGATCATACCGTGCTAAAATTTAGGCTGCTGAAGGTTGAAGAATAGGATAGCAAGAAAGAATTGTAGAAAAGGTTCATTAATAGTCTCTGCATGCCCTAATGAGAACTAATGGATTACTACTACTCTTCTCGTATGTATATATTTATTTCTTGAATTGTTTCACTGATTGCCGATAATAAATCAACAGTGCAACTAAACAAAACGCTCCTCACTAAAGTTAGTACTAATATGCTGGCCTAATTTAAGAACTGAACTTATTAGTCCCATTTTAGACTAAGCTTTTTCTACGTAGTTTTTGCTAAATTATTCACAACGCAAGCTTTTCTCAGTCTTTCGCGTCTTATACTTATCCATTTTAGCATCCCACGTTTTAACAAAAATACTATTTTACTTGGTTTTCGTTTTGGACTACTCACAGCAATTTGCCGCATGTGTAGAATGCGTTTTATACAAGCTTTTATTATTCATTGGACGACTTTTAGTTAGTTTAGATATGCATTGAGGATCAAGTTTAAGAGACATCACCTGATTTCTAAACTCAAACTCAATCAAAGAGATTGGCAGAGGTACTAAATATTCTGAACATCACGTGACATTGTCATCCGGTGTTCAGAGTACCCACGTTTTGCTTGGACAGTGTACTCAAGTGATAGGGGGCAGGCCTATTGCCATTTTGTACAAATACACTGTCACATGACTCAGTATAACCCAGCCATGTGGGTTTTCTCACGATGTTTTCCCTCACCGTTAACAACCATGATAAATAAAGAAATTGTGGAAACAGCAAAGATATACTGGCCAGTACACCCTGCTGTGTACCAAGTTATAATTTGTATCTATGCTTAACTCGAAAAACATTTACACTCCGCGATGTAGGAATATGAGTGAGACGCTGCTATGTGCGTTTGAGTCCGCAGTAGTGTGCGCTCTAACATGACTCCCACAGTACTCCCCTCCTAGTCGATACGACGATATCAAAGCTAGGAGGTAACTATTACCAATTACCAAATTCAGTGTGAGCAGTGAGGCCGGTGATTGCATGCCTGTAGATGCTCTGCTGAATGAATGGTGTGGTGAGGTACGCGAGAAATAGAAGTTGCGGGTAGATCGAGAAATGTAGTGGAAGCAAGCGTGTGTTCTTATCGAGGGGTCACCACTGTGGAAACAGCAAAGATATACTGGCCAGTACACCCTGCTGTGTACCAACTTATAATTTGTACCTATGCTTAACTCGAAAAACATTTACACTCCGCGATGTAGGAATATGAGTGAGACGCTGCTATGTGCGTTTGAGTCCGCAGTAGTGTGCGCTCTAACATGACTCCCACAAAAGAAAGAAGAGACATTTATTCACATTTGAACTACTAACTACTATACAGTCTACTTGAACATTAAAATTATAAAAGAGACATAAAAAGTAATTCAATATAAAAATAAAATAAATTATACAAATGTGAATAGGTCCTGCCTTAGTTTATTGTTGTGTGTTTTACACACAACACTGATTTTCAGTCAGGACCCATTTGGACTGACACATATAACATATATTTCAAGCTACATAAAATAATTGACAACAAAAGAATAGTTATTTAAAAACTAAATACAAAAAGGTCGACCAATAATCTGGCCATACCCTCATACAAAATGACACGTATAACTTTAGAAAAGAAAAATGGGTGAAGGGCCCGACCCGAAATTTTAACCCTCACCGTCTGCAAGATAAGCAGAGTTCTACCAACTGAGCTATCACGATTACATAAATAACACCTAAGATAATAAATACTCTTATATGTTGAAAATATTAAGTTTTGTTCTCACCAGTATTCCCACTTCTGACTTAAGGACCTAGCTAGTCAGCCTCATTGTCACCTGTCCACTGGCGTTGTAAATTCTCACAGCCCATATATGTCCCCACCAAGGGGCTCGAGCCTACCCTATATAGGGCGATTTGGCCATAGTCCACCACGCTGGCCAATTGCGGGTTGGCAGACTAACGACTACTACTGTAATAGGAGCCGGGACCGACGGCTTAACGTGCCCTCCGAAGCACGGAATCATCTTAATTTTCGGATAATCAGGTGATTCAAGCCTGCAATATCCTTCCAAACTGGGTTAAATCTTACAAATTAAATTTGTAAGGTTACCACTCCTCGGGAATCGAACCCGAGACCTCCGTACTTGATTCCAAGCGCTTAACCGAAAAAATTGCCGTTGTAAAAACTTTAAAATTTATTTTTGTACATCTATTTCCGAGGTACGCTCTGGTTAAGAAGCTCTTATCGACCTACGTTGAAAATACCTCTTTGAAGTATCACTTCAATTAAAATACGCCTTTTAGAATCGCGATAAGTGAACTCAATCTTTGATACTATACTCATCTGTGCAGATATATATACAGATGAATACAATTTGGCGTGTAGTGCCGGCTTAGAATTTCACTACCCTTTTCTACCCACGGGTGTTGTAAGAGGCGATTGAGTGTATGGAGCTTTTTCAGTGGTTTTAGCGGTTGACGACCCATCATCAACGATACTTTATTTCTACCATCTTGTCTCCTATCAACTTCCAAAGGTGGCCTAGGAGTTTCTACCTCTAAAGCTCTGTCTACCCCTTTTTGCGATTTATGTCCGTGAGTATATGTATGTATGTATGTGCTATGTGAGTAAAACCATATCACCATCCTTCCAATATTAGTTGTTTAGAATACCGATATTTTTTAGAAATTCATAGCTCAATAGTATACAACAAGCAAATTTGCATAGCACAATTCCTAAATATTTCTATACCAAGATTGTTTCAGAACCATATCTCGTCCAAAATTAAAGATATCAGAATTTACGAGTATTTTCCCTAAATCGATTTGGAGAGAAAAAATACATGCTTTGTAACCACATCACGTCAGGTTCGGCGCGCCATGGATTTGTAAAGATTAGACAATACGAATTTACTTATTTATTATATATTGGATTGAATCAGGCGTTACTTTGCTAAAATCCATAGCAATATTTAGCGGAATTAAGCGAAGAAATGTATTAATATTAGTATTATTTATTATATTCATTCATCTCTTCACACCATTGGTCCTGTTGTACTACTTCTTTGTGCAATACGTTTTACTCACCCATTTATATACAAAATAAGAGGCCAACATTTCAGAGCGGAGTGAGGCGTAGTTAATAGATTTAAATAAATAAAATGAGCTTTTTAACAATTATCTTTTTTGCTTTAATATTTTAAAAAACGGTTTTTCTTCACGTGGGTTTCCTCACGATGTTTTACCTTGATAATTAACTATACATATGTCTTTAGAAAAAATAAATTGGTGTAGGCCCGACCCGGGATTTGAAGTTTTGAGCACGATATCGTCTGCACGATAAGCGGTTTTCTACCCACTAGCTATCACGGTTATCATAAATGTCAAATAATATTGTTTGCCTTGTACCGCTTATTTATAATACCTTATATTTTGCCAACGGCGATAGGCCTGCCCCCTATCACGTGAATACACTGTCCATGCAAAACGTGGGTACTCTGAACACCAGGTGACAGAGTCACGTGATGTTCAGAAGTATTAGTACCTCTGCCAACCCCTTCGGGGATATTCGGCGTGAACGTTTATGTTTAATTATGTTTATATGTTTTGCCAAAGTTTTCATACGAAGCAACTTATAGACGGATGCTACTTAAGTTACAGACAATATTGTTGAAATTCCTTAAAAAAGACGCCATATTTCCTACTCTTAACTTATTTTTATCCGAGGTATTGTTAATGCCAAAGCTCTGTGTAGGCCTTTCTTGGGATCCCTAAAATAATTCCTGCAAATTTAGTGCTTAATTTGTTTACCAGTTAAATCCAGTCGCTGTGTTGTATTGGCTTAGTATAGAACTACCTTATTTCTTCCCTTGGGTGGTCGTAAGTGACGACTTCGGGGCTTTTAAAGTGATTTCTGTGCGTTGCGGTTGGAGACCCATCACTAAAAATTTTTTTGTTACAATCTGTCCAAAAGTGGCCAGATAAAAGCTCTGACTACTCCTTTTTAGGATTTATGGCCGAACGTTTAGACAAAGGTCGATTAACATGGTTGCGGTAAAATGTTCCAATTTAACTTGTAATGTTTACTGGTAAGACTAATTATAAGCAAAGACCACTTAATGCAGTAGAGATGAGGTCCCTCAGAAAAATTTGTAATGTTAGATTATGTGACCGAGTGAGAAATAGTGTTATTCGTGAAAAGTGTGGTGTGAAAGATGATAGAAAATTGGTAAAAGGGATCTACAGAGCTACTTTGGATGGTAATGTTAGTAGAGAAACGACCACGGAGAACACACTTGGACCAAATTGAGAGTGTGCTCAAAAAGGCTGGCGTCCGAAGTATGAAGAATAAAAGAGCATGCATAAGAAGATTGATGGATGTAAACGAAGCTAGAGAGGTTTGTCAGGATCGTACGATGTGGCTATCAATATAGTCTCTGCCTACCCCAATGGGAACTTAAAGCGTGAGTATATGATGTAAGTACCACTTAAGTGTAAATGCGATCGCAACTGACTAATTAAAAAACTTTTTCCATTAAAATACATACATACATACATACATATACTCACGCCATTAATTCCCATTGGGGTAGGCAGAGACTATCGATCGCCACTTCGTACGATCCTGACAAACCTCTCTAGCTTCGTTTACATCCATCAATCTTTTCATACATGCTCTTTTATTCTTCATACTTCGGACGCCAGCCTTTTTGAGCACACTCTCAATTTGGTCCAAGTGTGTTCTCCGTGGTCGTCCTCTACTAACATTACCATCCACACTAGCTCTATAGATCCCTTTTACCAATTTTCTATCATCCATCCTCTCTATGTGCCCAAACCATCTCAACATTCCTTTTTCTATCTTTCTTACAATATCATCTTTCACACCACACTTTTCACGAATAACGCTATTTCTCACTCGGTCACACAATCTAACATTACAAATTTTTCTGAGGGACCTCATTTCTACTGCATTCACTCTGCTCTCATGCTTCTTCTGCCTCACTTCTTCCATTAAAATATATATATATATATTTAATTTAAGTGTGTGATTCACAATTTGTCAATATGTCGTGGCCATATCGTAAATTTGAACACATCATGAAATGGTCGATCATTTCATGAAATGGTCGTATTTCATGAAATGTTCAACTGTTTATTGGCCACATCGTGATGTGGTTTGGGCAGATCAATGATAAGAAATCGTTTCTCGATATGGCCAACTAAACGCACGGCCTCTTCATGAAATGGTTAAGATTATTTGGTCATATCATAAAATAGTTACATTAATTACCGGTAGAGGCGCTGAAAACGCTTTGTTTATGAGTGAAGATGGCGGCCGCTGACAAAAGTGTTATTTCTCTGGGTAAAAAAAAATATAATTCGTTACTAAGCGAGGAAAAAAGTAATAACAAAAGAGTTTTCGACGAAAAGGTTCTCGAATACTTTGCTAATTCCGAAAAAACTGAGCAATATGTTAAAAACGGTACAGTTTGGATTGCATTTTACAGGTTACCCTATTTCTACGATCTGTCCAAGCGTGGATGACAAAATCGTGAAACGTTGACGATTTTATGATCTAGTCAAATTAAGTTGGCCACATCATGAAATGTGACCATTTCATGAAATGATCGATCATATCACATTTTGTCAATATGTCGTGGCCATATCGTAGATTTGAACACATCGTGAAATGATCGATCATTTCATGAAATGGTCACATTTCATTAGACAAATATACTATATATGTCTAGCATTAATAACTTTCCCGCACAATACAATAATTATGTTTACTTCTAAAAATTTTACAGCTTGAATCATTTATATTTTGTCACGAAAAATAAATACATCCGTTTAATTAAAGATCGGATATAAAATAAATGTTTTAGTTTTAATAATCTTTTTCTCTCGTGCCGAATATGAAGTCTTTATTTACTATTTATTAAAATAACGATTAGGAATACCGCTTTATAAACCTACAAAATATACGAACTATATCAAGTAGCACTATTTTCTGATATAATAAGATTTTTTGCATTTATAAATTATATTTAAATCCTAAGTCTTCGTATGCAAGATACTTGTACCACAGATAATATAATACTTACCCTTGTTAAAACCCATTTTTAATAATATTATTACAAAGAAAACCCTTTCATAGTAGCCTACGAGTACAAAGTAGCTGGTTGAAAATATCAATAGCGCATTCTATCCAATGCAACATTGTACCGAACAATAGATAATGGCCATAACTCAAACAGAATTCAACATTAATATCATTGCATTGTAACTACCCATACTGTATCATATTGAGCAGCGTAAAAATGATATACGTACGTTTTACGTCGCTCTCGGCGCTTTAATAGCTGAAATAACTCTATAGGGGATAAAATCAAATTGTTTTAGAATATAGACATAAAATTATATTGTCGTATCGTAAGAGCTCGGAGGGAAAAAAATGGAACATTTATAATTCACTTACACATTAAAATTCTTATGGCTGTGTTCCGAGCATTGTTATAAAATGAACTGGGTAAGAGTTCGTCTTATATGTTTTGCTTAAATTTGGAACTAATAAAATATTCACATAATTTTATCTGAAATACCTATCTATCTATCTATACTAGGTTGGTTTCTTGCATGAATGGGTTACTGTAAACTGCAGGTGACAAAATAAACGTGATGGTCAGATAAAAAGCTTTTTGGCTGTCCTTTTGCTGAATATTATGTGAACGAAATTGTCCTTGTGTTTTGTGGATTCATGCATTTTATTAAAACTAACGAATGGTGCTAACTAATGGTAACTTAGCTGTGTAGTGTCGGCTTCGAATAGCACTACCCCATTCTTCCGGTGGGTGTACGTAAGATGTGACTAACGGTATTGGGGGTTTTTAAGGGATTTTCGGGCGAAGCGGATGGAGACCCATCACCAACAACCTTTATTTTACCATCTTTTCCCCACACAACTTTCCAAAAGTGGCTGAGGAATTTCTAATTCCTTAGCTCTGGCTACCCCTTTTAGGGATTTATAGCCGTGCGTATATGTATATGTAACCAATGGCTGATTGTTAGCTTCAAAGTAGTTGAAAATTGCCTGCAGTTTAAGTCTTTTATTGGGTTATGTTGGTCACTGGCAGCATACAACCAGGCACCGCCCGCTGAGCAGTAAGACAGTGCTTATTCATTTGCAATTCCAACATTCGTATCTTTTTTCAAAACCAAAGACAGCTACATTATTAGCCTTAAATTGGTAAAAAATAGTTCAATTGTACCTTTGAGACTTAATAAGAATTCTTGTTGACTTAGAAAGTCTAACAGCCGGTTTCACATCTGAGCATTCTAGCTCTAATCAGTTGAGTTTTTATCAAACTCTAAGTAAGTACTTAAGTTTAAGGTGTTTCACAGAACAAACACTGCTCGCTGCTATAATGTGATCAACAAAGCATTTAGTTAAGATTGTAATCAAAATCTATGAACGTTTCAATTTACCTACAAAAACCGGTAATACCGATGAAGTTATATTTCATTAATTATATTTTATATTAATTAGCAAATTGTATCTACAAACTTGATTCAATAATATTTGATTAGTAGTTACATTTATTATGAGGTTTTGAGACCATTTAATTAAATAAAATATAGAAATAAACAAACAATAAAACTGGGCAACGGAACGTACATACACCAAACCATAGAGCAAACCAATTATTGTGATCAAACGTCAATCAAAATTATATTATTTTTTTTTGTTATTGGTGGTATCTGCCGAATATTTTTTCAGCAATTTCGCCACAAACAGCGTGATTTAGTCTCGCATGTGAATTTTAGTTGTAAACATTTTCATTAAAGCGAAAAAAAAAATATATAAAGAATGTAATTATTAAACAATTAGATCTTGAAGGTATTTAATCAATGGTTAAGTAAAGACTAAGTTAAGAGTTATTTATATTTTGGGAAGAACATAAAATTAAAGAAAAAATAATAATGAAATCCCATTATCGCGAATCCCAACAAATTATGTCATGCTCTAAAGTTTAGACAAAATATAAAAGTAAAATTAAATTAAATTAAAAATAATTTAAGTGAAGAAACAAATAAAAATAAAATGAAAAACTATCTTAAAATCAAAAATTAAGCAATAACTGACATTTTACATTAATTATTGTATTATTAAAACTATAATCTTATATTGTTGATTCTGATAAATTTACCTAGAACCGTAATGAGATCGGAGGAAGAAGATGATAAACTCAACATACTATGAAAATTAGTGGGAAGCGGGATGCGAATTCTGGCTAAAGCAATGTATAGATTAAAAGATAAATTACGTGATCATGCAAAAAAAAATATGATCTAATGCTCCCTCATCTACACCACACTCGCATAGGGAGTTATCTCGAACCCTAATTTTATGTAGAAAAACTGGAGAACAACAATGACCAATACGTAGACGGACAAAGGTTGATGTGACTGATTTTGACATTATTTTAAATTTACTAAACCATGGTTTGCATGAAATAATTGGTTGAATAGATTTGAAATAAAACCCCTTGCTAGCCTCGTCCCATCTTCTTTGCCAGGCAGAACGAAGATGAGGAAGAGCTGCATTACGCTGGTCATAACCCATAATATAATAGTGTTTTATGTCAGTTTTGCAAGACTATCTACCTTTTCATTACCAAAGATACCAACATGACTTGGAATATATATCAATAAAATCTAATATATAAATATATATGATCGATTTGTTCGGTATCGGTAGTTCGTGCTTGCTGTAAATGAGGAAAGATAGTTACAGAGTTACGTGTAATCTTTCGTGGTTAATTAATTAAGTAACACCGAGCAGAGGGACTAGACATGGAAAAAGAATTAAAAAAAAGGTCTCCCAACTACACCCGTCATGAACTGATCCAGGCCATCTTGCAATCAAACTGCATATTCTTACATTTGCATCGCATAATGCTTGCACATTCACTGAAAAAAAGCCTTTTCGATTCCGGTAAAGTTCAGCCCTATTGCCACCTGGGGTATTTATTTTGACATGGGTACAATCAACAGCTGCAATAACTCTAGGGAATCCAGCTATGTCATGAAATCTTGAAGCCACTGTAGGACGCTGCTCTCGAGTTGGCATATAAATAAATTCTGGTCTCAATAGTGCTATTGCTGTTGGGACCCTATCCGTGACACGGCACACGGTAGCTTTGCTAACATTTGCAGTATCCCCAATGACAGCTTGGAAGCTCCCAGTTGCATAGAACCGCAGTGTTATTAACAGTTGGAGAAATGGTGATAAACAATCACTCCGTTGCGTTCTTGCTGGTGGGATCCTTCGTTGCACTTTCCTAAAGATGCTGCGCACCGATTCTTTACTGAACCTGAAACGTTCTTTAAATTGGTTTTCACTGAGCGTTTCAAAGAAATTTGGCCGGATCCTAGGAACTCCTCAGCGACGGCGTATTTACCTCTGAGGTATCTGCTGTGCTTCCTCTAGTGAAGATAACGATGTATCCGTAGACATCTTCGGAATATTGTCGAAAACAATGTGTTTATCGTCTAATATTTCACATTTAAAACATTATTAAATATAAATCATTTTTTTTGCCATCGTTGCTCACAACACAGTATATATTAGGAACAAGCATAATTATAATGACTTCTCTTACGTTTCTTTTAACAATAACTTTAAATATTAAACAACTCTGTTACTATAATAAAGTTTACAAACCTTATATTCCACCTAAATTCTTGCTTTTTTATTATAAAACTAAGTAACGGCGAGTAATCGAAAAGTAATCAACTTAAATAATGATATCAGCAAAAACATACATTTGGGACATCCGTTTTTCTT
The DNA here is from genome assembly GCA_963576735.1 of Bedellia somnulentella. Classification (NCBI taxonomy): domain Eukaryota; kingdom Metazoa; phylum Arthropoda; class Insecta; order Lepidoptera; family Bedelliidae; genus Bedellia; species Bedellia somnulentella. The sequence goes on along the minus strand of OY755179.1, from coordinate 3,937,288 downwards.
ATAATCTACAAATAATCTACTGGCATCCTTGGGACACCAAAGTAACAGAGTAGTACTTTAGTAACATAGTTGTTTTTTGTAAACTTAAAGAGCTATTATCTGTAATAAAATTAACATTAATAAGGAGATCTTTTCACTCGATCTGTGCCCATCGAGTGTCAAATTAGTAGAACCTATGCTCTCTTTCTCTTTTGCCTTTGTTAACTATTTTTAGCTCCAGAACGATAGAGATTATATTCTCAAAAGGCTCATAGATAGGTCACTCTCAACTAATCACATTTGGTTCAGAATCGTCAGTAGCATTTAAAAACATTATTTTCACCTCACCATCGTCTTCTATGTCACTTACTACTTTATTTCTACAATCTTGGCCCCTATATACTTCCAAATATGGTAGAGGAGTTTCCAGTTTTGAAGCTCTAGCTACCCCTTTCTGGTATTTATGACCGTGAGTTTGTATGTATGAGTTTGTTTTTTGAGTAGCTATGTATGTATAATACTTTTGACCTAAATCATTTTGACTTGTGTCTTTTTGCCGGCTTTCTGCCGCGGTTTGTTGTTATCGTTATCGAATCAGTTGTGCTATCTGAATTTGAAATTCGAGGTTTTGACAACCGTCAAAACACAGACAATATTAATGGAGGATCTTGAGTTTGGTCTTCAACAGTTGGACTTCTAAATCGTGGAGTCATAATACAGGTGATGATTCTGTTTGCATAACAATGCGAAGAGCTTAAGCTCGGTTTCTACGTTTAGCATTTGCAGCTCGCCATTTTTTAAATTGCTCTGTGTTTCCTTGAAGTTTAAACTTTTCCTAACCGTTTCTTCGCATGGTTACTGTCTAAATTATTTTTCTTAGATTCCACTTCTTTTCCTAGGCTGCGTTTTTTTGCGGTCTCCTCTGTATAGCCGTTATTTGAATATCCAGTTTCTTCAAAAATCAGTCTGTTACATAGATAGGTGTGAGACCATCTGAAACAAAATAATATAAATAAATACGTTTAATAATGTATCGCTATCGCGTATTATAATACCTTTTAGTACGAAGTTTACACTATAGGCTACTCTGTTACCTAGTTTACGACTCTGTTACCATTAATTAAGTAACAGAGTTGTTAGTAACAGAGTGGTAAATCTAACAGTCTTTGGACCATCTAGGTTAGTTACACCGCTTGGGTTGAGACAATTCATGGTTAAATAAGATATTCACACTAAATACTACGAGTTTATTGTAAATTCAATAAGAATTTTTTAATTACTTACCCAATTACGTCGGTAACAGAACGGTTGCAGAATAAACACACGCGCAACTTTTGATGCCGTGTGGCCGTATAGCTAGCTGTATGATCCCCCTGCCCTTGTGTTTTGCGTTCAAAATAATAACGGCTACTGCACCACAACTGTAAGAACTATGCATTCAGTGAAATCTGTATTTCTTCTCGGGTTTTAGTATAGTAACAGAGCAGTACTATTAATTAAGCGGACTCGTGGGACAATAGTTTAAAACACATATTTAATAATCATTCAATGTCTATGTAATGTTATGATTGTATTTAATGTATTATTATAATGTCTTATTTAAATATAATTCGAACTTTAAAGCATGTAAATAACAGAAAGGAAAAAATATCCTGACTATGTGTATTGTATCGGCGCTTGGGACAGAAGAAAAATGTATGAAAATCAACTCTGTTACCAAGAATGACCACATTGTTATGACAAAAAATATATAAAATAGGTAGATCAGGTACTGTTTTTTAAAGAAAAGATCTTTGTTTTGTTGTACAGTTTACAAAATAATAATTGTAATGTTAAAATCATCGTATTATTTATTTTAAAAATATATACATTTTCGGGGACAAGTTTACCTGCGCAAAATTTGAAAACGACCCAATTACAAATTGGAGTACCGTTTAAGAAGCCGATTTCGACAACTTAACTATCACTCACTCAAATCTGCGATGATGACTGTTTGAGTATTATCAAACGAGTTCAGAAACGCAAATTTCGACATTTAGGTCAGTTTTTTGACAGATGCGCAAAATTTTGATCATTTAATCAAAACTTGATTAAATTACAATATTTCATCAAATCAGAAACGTAATTTTGGTAAGTACGTACTTAAATACAGTTTGAGATGCTTTTATCGTTGAATTCTCAGATGTGAAACCGGCCGTAACTGTTTGATTTTGAAGTTGCAAAATTATCGCTGTCAAAACCATCAAAAGATATACAAAATGACATTAACAGTAAACATGTTTTATCAAAGAACCTCAATGTCCACATTATGTCAGAAAGTGGTAGTTTATGGAAATCACTCGGCAACCATGGAAATAGAACACCTAAATTGAATCACAAAAATGGCATTGTGCATGTCAGCTCATCGTGTAAGGTTTCGTGGTTACAAGTAAAGGTAAGCGAAGGTCACTTTTTTTAACACTTTGACAGTTTACATCTTGATTATACATACATACATATACTCACGGCTATGAATCCCTTGAGGGGGTAACCAGAGCTAGGGAATCAGAAATTCCTCAGCCACTTTTGGAAGTTGCGTGGGGAAAAGATGGTGAATTAAAGTGTTTTGGTGATGGGTCTCCAACCGCATCGCCCAAAATTCCTTAAAAGCCCCATACCGTATCTTGATTATCTTGAGAAAATATAGTTTAAAAATACTTGACGTATTTTTAAAGACTTATCTATAGACACACTTCATAAGCATGGGTCAAAGCATTCTTTTTTATTTTGTCCTTCAACGTACATACGCTTGACTTAACTGTAAATGTTTAGTTTTTACCATTTGGCTACAAAACCCTAAAGAGCAGTGATAGAATTCAACTGTTACAAGTGTGAGTTGGAGTGTGAATCGAAATGGGCGCCATTGAACATAAATGATATATTTTCTGCGTGTTATTGGTTTTAAATGGATTTCGTAAGATATTTGACGAAGTTTATGGGATGTTTTATGCGAATGATTTCAAAAAGGTCTTCAGGAGTGCTTTTTAGAGTCACAAAATTTTGAAGTAAAATTTACTTCATATTTCACTTTGATAGGTTCCATAACTGCGTAAAAAATAAAAGACACAACAAAACAGAAGCACTGTATGAGTTAAGATTAGTAGCCTATATTATGCGCAAGGGGATTTTTGGGCGATGCGGTTGGAGACCCATCACCAACAACCTTTATTTTACCATCTTTTTCCCACGCAACTTCCAAAAGAGGCTGAGGAATTTCTAATTCGTTAGCTCTGGCTACCCTTTCTAGGGATTTATAGCCGTGAGTATATGTATGTATGTATGTATTAGATCAAAGATGTTGAAATAGTTCTTGTTATTTATTTCAACTATTGTTATAGTATCATGTCGTACACATATTACGCTTTAAAGCGGAGGATTTTTATAGATTGCTCGTTTTACAAAACGGGCCAATATGGTTACCCTGAATTTTGAGCTATAGGGTTACTTCAGTAAAGCCTTAAAATAAGCTTTATGTACTGAAGTATAAATTACATGTACATTTTATTTTGCTATTAGCTCAAAAAACGGTCCTTTTGGAATTCTTCATAATGTTCTTTTCGTAAAGTCTTTTAATGCTACTAAATTATTCTACAAGCAAAAAACAAACAAGTTAAGAAGCAAGCAAAAAAACTTTTTAATTCTGTTTAAAACAACTATTATTAAATATTTAGTAATACATACTATTATTCTTACAGTATTAAAGTGGCTCACAATTTTTTGCTTTGTTTAATAGCTTGAAATATAGGTAGATTAATATGAGTGGTGGATACGAAACTAAAAAAAATACATACATACATACATATGCTCACGGTTATATTTCCCTAGAAGGGGTAGCCAGAGCTAAGAAATTATAAATTCCTCAGCAACTTTAAAGTTGAGTGGGGAAAGGATGGTAAAAATTAAGGATATTTAGTGATGGGTCTCCAACCACATCGCCCAAAAATGCAATAAAAAGCCCCAATACCCTTTGTCGCCTCTTACGACACCCGTGGGTAGAAAGGGGTAGCGACATTTTAAGCCGGCACTACGCGGCAAAAAAAATTAATTATAATGAAATAATATGCTTATCAAAATCTTACTAGTAAGTAGATATAATAAATGAATATAAAAAAACAAGTTTAAACAAAATCAATTTGAAAACCAATGTGAACAGCTTCTGATGAAACTTCGTTCAGTCAACGTTTAAAGGTTGTAAATTAGAAAAAAAATCTACACATTTCTCATATTGTATAAAAGCGTACATCAATTTGGTACAGGGAACGTTTATAATTTAGTTGATGGATGACGGAAATGTTATCAAGCACAGTCAGTCTATACAAATCTTTTGAATACTCCGTCCCACGGGCGTATGGGGACGCCTTAGCAATTTTGCTTACACCGACATTATATTCAGCTTATTTTTTCCTGAAATTATTACGCAAAAAATATATGTTACATTTTTGGGTTTATGTTGACTACCTGTATTAATAAAGAGTAAAATTGTGTTATCACACATAACTATAATATGTCAGTACAAAAATGTTTTTATGTCCGTTCATCAATCACGCTCAAACTATTTAATCGATTTTAGTGATTGACAATACCCGTGGAAATAAATGAGCTAATTCTATTCAAAGCCGACACTGTAGTGACACTAAACACTGTGCAGTGATAGTATATTTTACATACATACATAGACTCACGGCTACAAATCCCAGAAAGGGGTTGACAGAGTTTCGGAAAAGGTAATTCTTTAGCCACTCTTGGATGTTTGATGGGAAAAAGATTGTAAAGTTAAGGATGTTAGTGATGGGTATCCAAGCGTATCGCCCAAAAATCACTTAAAAAGCCACTATACCTTAAGTTGCGTATTACGATCACCCGCAGGTAGAAATGGGGTAGTGTTATTCCAAGCCAACACTACACAGCCTTAGCGCTAGTATATTTTATAATATAAATTGCCAAAACGAAAGCACAGCTGAGTTCCAAGTGCATCCGTGTTGAACAACTCTATCCTAATATGAAATACAGCCGAGACAGTTCCCAACACAACCATACTCGTATTTACAAGTGGGTAAGCATTTGTCACCGCTCACGGAGTGGATGCTCAACCGACTAAACATAACATACGCTTGCAACTTCCGACAAATAAGCTCTTATGAATAATAAACTTGGTTCTGTCTGCGCTGACGATAACTTGCTTATGTATTATTTACTAACTGCTTTGTATTGAGATTATGATGTCAAGTTGTTGTTGCTTTTTATTATTAATTGCTATTAAGTGCTGTGTAGTGCCGGCTTAGAATGTCACTACCCCTTTTCTTCCCTTTCGGCTTTTTAAGTGGTTTTTGGGCGATAAGGTTGGAGAAATATCACCAACGATACTTTATCTCTGCCATTTTTTCCCCTATTAACTTCTTGATGTGGCTAAGGAGTTTCTAGCTCTAAGCTCTGGCTACCCTTTTTGGGGATTTACGCTTGTGAGTATATGTTTGTATGTAATTTCAATAAAAAAGTAAGTGAAAATCGTTTTAAATACGGTCGGTATAGCCATTTTAGAGATTGGCCTGAATAAACAGTAAAACTAATTAATACATATGCTAAGTTTTACTAGTGATAGCTGGCAATGGCTTGTTGGAGGTTAAAATTATTATAATGACTGCTTTTGAGTCAGTTATTAAATTATCTGTCTTCAACTATTGGTTATTTACATGTCGTACACATAAATTCAAAACAAGGTGTTTCATAATCATTTAATTGTAATTAATAATTGTTAGGTATGAGCTATTTTCTTCCAAAACCAACATTATCCAGCCATTATTGGGAAAATCTAGAATAACGATTCAGTCATATCACTAATACTCAGGATTTACCAGTCACACATAAGATGAATCAATAATGGGTTTTTACAGTAATACATATTATGTAATATTATCTCTAACATCATTATAACAACAAAATCAATACCCAATTTATTTCTTTGAGAAATCACAAGGCCAGATTTGGCACCATTCGGACAAGAAGGATTAGTGGATCAGAAGTTTGAACAAAAAAGCGCTCCCAAATCCGACCCTTGTCAACCATATTCCCCAATACTCTACGGGTTTCATTAGCGCCAGTGAGTGACTGATTTTGCTTCTGGAATATTAGGAAATACGAATACGGATGAAATGTCACGCGTCCTTCTGTCGAGTTGGGGCGGGAAAACTTTTTTTGTTTTTGACTAATCTCCTTTTGGCGTATGATGGTGATATGCTTTTTATATTTGGAAAAAACCGGCCAAGAGCGAGATGGACTCGCTAATGAAGGGTTCCGTAGCAGCACTAGCAGCAGGTAGGTAACATAGTAATATACAAGTTTAAAATGTTTAGTTTAAAATGTTATTTACTTATCACTGATTTACTATAAGAAAACAATGGTTCACGTTTTATGCGTAAAACCTGTGATAGTAAAATTATTGTTATATATTTCAGTGAAATAAATAAATTAGGTAAGTAATTTGATTTATGACGTTTAAAAATAGAACTACTGGCTAGATCTCATTCAAACCAATTTTCGTTAGTAGTTTGTATAGTAATACACATCATAATTTTTTTTCAGTTTTATCATGCCCATATTTTAGAAGTTACGGGGGGGGGGACACACATTTTACCACTTTGGAAAAGTCTCTCGCGCAAACTATTCAGTTTTGAAAAAATTATATATGAAACCTCAACATCATTTTCAAATACCTTTTGATAGATACCCCACACGTATAGGTTTGATAAAAAAAAAATATTGAGTTTCTGTTCTATGTATGGGGAACCCTAAAAATTTTGGTTTTTTCTTCAGATTTTATTTTAAAATCTTAATGCGGTTTACAGAATACATCTACGCACCAATTTTCAATAATGTAGTTCTTATAGTTTCGGAATAAACTGGCTGTGACATACGGACGGACGGACAGACAGACAGACATGACGAATCTATAAGGGTCCCGTTTTTGCCATTTGGCTACGGAACCCTAAAAAAAGGCCTTGGGATATTAAAATAGTGTGTTTTCGATAGTTAGTTAGATGTATGTTGTAAAGATCAATGACGTGCGAAAAGATGAGGACAGTTTTAAAACCGTATCTAAATAATTAGTTGAATACAATAGGAAACAATCAAATAAGTTTCTTAGATTAAGATTACATGCTAAAAAATTCATACTTAATTAATGCAGTCATTGCAAAATTTTGTAGCGTAGGAAAGATAAATTGTACTTAACTTTATATTATAATTTTTAATGCTATTATTTTTTAACTTGTAATCCTATTTCTTCAATAATGTTAAGAGAATGATAGTCAAAATCCTTTTTCATAACTCTTGTTAAATCCGTATTGAAAAGGCTGGCAAGGCTATTAATATTCTTAGTAAAACTTGTTTCACTTCCATTACAATCTGCTCCCGACGTCCGCCTTAATTCGTTTCGACACTTTTCACTTAGGACCCGCTTGATCTTGCGAAGAATCAAAACTTGTTAATTCAAGATTTAACAAATTAACTCTTACACTTTAATGAAAATATTATCGGGCATGAAAATGCCATGACAGTTTTCCTGTTCAATAAAAATAGATCTTTTTTTTTCATTTCGTCAGGCGTGAGACAGTATTGGATAAATTATTTTAACATCGCATTTACTATGATGTTTCCTAAAGTCGACAATACGTGTAAAAATAAGGGAATCGTCCGCAGTATGAAGAATGAAAGAACATGTATGAAAAGATTGATGTATGTTAACGAAGCTAGAGAGGTTTGCCATGATACTACCCCAATATGAAGTAATGGCATAAATATATATATATATATATCTATGTATGTAAAAAAAAATGCCCGATATGAGATTAATTAACTAACTTATTCATCTATACTCTACTTTTGATTGGTAGCCAATCCGTTCTTAGCCTGCGTGATAAACAAAGGCTTCTTATTATGATTTCTTGATCCGGAGACCACTCTTCTGCTTTAACTTAATACAAACAAACATATAGAATTAGAAATTCCTCAGCTACTTTTGGAAATATGAGTGGGGAAAAGAAGGTAAAAATAAAAGTTGTTGGTGATGAGTCCAAAAGCATCGTCCAAAAATCCCTTTAAAGCCCTAATTCCGTTAGGCGCCTCTTACGTACACCCACCGGAAGAAATGGGGTAGTGCTCTTCTAAGCCGACACTACACAGCAAATATATAATTTAATACCTACTCAAGTACTAATCATATGCTGAACACACATTATAAATGGACCAAAATTTAATTTTATGGCTATACTGACAACGTTCGTGGTCGAGTGGATAGGTGACTAGCTTCTCGATCCGGAAGTTGCGGGTTCATGTGTGTACATGAAACATACATATACTCACGGCTGTAAATCCCTAGAAGGAGTAGCCAGAGCTAAGGAATTAAAAATTCCTCAGCCACTTTTGGAAATGTGAGTGGGGAAAAGAAGGTAAAAATAAAGGTTGTTGGTGATGGGTCTCCAGCCTCATCTCCCGAAAATCCCTTAAAGGCCTCAATACCGTTAGTCGCCTCTTACGTACACCCACCAGAAAAAAATGGGGTAGTGCTTTTCTAAGCCGAGACTACACAGCAAATATCATATGTGGATTACATCATATTAAATATATCGTAGAGTTAGCATTCCATAATACAATATAACTTAGTTTTGGCCAGCTTGATCTATGTATAATATGCCCGTGTGTTTATTTATTATTTATCCTCGCATTCATCAATATTTTCGTTTTTATTTCATTGACCTCGGAGGACACATTTAGATCAAATAGAAAATGTGCTCAAAAAGGCAGGTGTCCGAAGTACGAAGAATAAAAGAGCATGTATGAAAAGATTTTGGATGTGAATGAAGCTAGAGACGTTTGCCAGGATCGTACAAGGTGGCGATCGATAGTCACTGCCTACCCCAATGGGAACTAACGGCGTGAGAATATGTATGTTTGTATGTATGTTCATTGACCATGTACTTATACTTCTTATTTGTGTCATTTTCATCTTACATACATACCCTAGATGGGTAGCCAGAGCTAAGGAATTAGAAATTCCTCAGCCACTTTTGGAAATTTTAGTGTAGTATTTTTAACGTACTCTCTACATTTATATTTTTTGATATTATTACATAGGTAACCTAAAACCGCAGAACTCGGAGTATTCAAAAATATATAGGCAAAACAGTAAATCGACTATAAACGCTTTTAAGAATTCGATTCGTTTAGATTGCTTCTATTAAAGCAGGTAAGATGTAAATGGTCTTCTTTACTTTGTGACCATCTTGTACGGTAATTTTACTATTGTTCTCTCGAAGCAGTAAAACCGCTGGTAGCGTAATGCAAGTTTATTTTACGAGTTACCACTGCAGAATGGAGTTTTTATTTGCATTCGTTTTACTTCTTCCGAGACATTTTGATTAAAGTTGGTTTAAACACTGTTAGTTATTATTTTCTCTGTTTTTTTTTATTTAGGAAACATGTTTCTTTTTTGCGTTATACTATTCCTAAAAAATGTATAACAAAAAATCAAATCAGTCATAAAAAATATAAATCTTTTTGTTGTTCTCAAATAGTAAAGAATTGTATTATGTGCAAGTCGTAGTCTTATTAGTAGGGGTAAATTGGAAAAAGTTTGTAAAATAAAGAACAATCGGTGATGAAGCCTTCAGCCACATCGCGCCATATACGAATAAAATGGTGTATATAAGTAATATTTTAAACCAATTATAAGGGCTTTAAAGATTGAGCTCATATTGAGACCATAATTATTTTTGTATAGTTACTATAAGAAAAGAAAATGACAATTCATAGGGACTTCTTATGCTTGATGAGCTAAATCGTATTTACAATTCAGGCATAACCCACACAAGTTTCCAAAAGTGGCTGAGAAATTTCTTATTCCTTGGCTCTGGCTACCCCTTCTAGGGATTTATAGCCGTAAGTATATGTATGAATGTAATTCAGGCCAAGGGTACAGCTAAATAAGTTATTTAATTAAGCTCTGCTATAGTTTTCGTTTGGTCGTATTTTTATACATCTTCCTTACTGATTTAAAATTTATTGTAAACCATCTTTATAAAACTGGTTGGTTTTTGTAAATACTTTTATAATATCACCCGCAGTAAGTATTAGAATTAAAGAAATAAAGTGACATAACACCTGGTGCTAATAATGAAAAAAATAATTAAAAATAATAATTATATTGCAACATGAGAAGGTTTTTGATTTCCAGCAATACAGTGCCTAAGACATTGGAAATTTAACTAAATAGATAAAAAACGAAGATTGTCAATGATTGTAAATGATTCAGTTCATTTCAACTGACTTCAGCGAAGCAAATGTATGACCAACAAAATTTATAAAATTGAATAAACCAATCAAATACGGACAATTGCATGCATACATACATACATATACTCACGGCTATATTTCCCTAGAAGGGGTAGCCAGAGCTAAGGAATTATAAATTCCTCAGCCAGTTTTGGAAGTTGAGTGGGGAAAAGATGGTAAAAATAAAGGTTTTTGTAATAAAGGTCATCGCCCAAAAATCCAATAAAAAGCCCCAATACCCTTAGTCGCCTCTTACGACACCCGTGGGTAGAAAGGGGTAGCGACATTCTAAGCCGGTACTACACGGCTAATTAAAACACGGACAATTGATTTTGATAATTAGTTTTTTGCAGACATTTTTAAGAAATTTAGTTTCTGCTCTATTAAGTTAAGTTCTCTATAGCCTAAGACAATGTCTCTCAAAACTCTAAGTCCCTTCTTTGGTCCATATAAAACTCTCAAAAAGAGACAGGGTAGTGTATTTGTAAACCAACACAAAACGACTTCCACATACGGCTGTATACTAGTATTTAGTACACTACGCTAGTAAATACTCGGTAACACCTTTTACATATCCAGTTGCAATTATAATCTTGTTTGCGTAATTCCTATTAGTGCAAAAAAGTATCGTAGTTATCTTTGTTATATGTTAAGTTTGAATAGTCAAACGTTCACGCCGTATATGCCCGAAGGGTTTGGCAGAGGTACTAATACTTCTGAACATCACGTGACATTGTCACCTGGTGTGCAGAGTACCCACGTTTTGCTTGTGGCACGTTAGGGGGCAGGCCATTTTGTACGAATACACTGTCACATAACTAAGTACTACCTAGGCATGTGGATTTCCTCACGATGTTTTACCTCAGCGTTAACCTCCATGATAAATGAACCACACATATGACTTTAGAAAAGACAAATTGGTGTTGGCCCGGCCCGGGATTTCCTCTACCAACCCTTTTGAGGAAATACACGGCGTGAAGGTATGAGTTATTTTATAAAAAAAATACATACATACATATACTTACGGCTTTAAATCCCTTAAAGGGGTAACCAGTAAAAGAATAGTTATGATCTTATGAAAACTTAAGGTTTTTTATGCTCAAGTGTTTTCATACTTTATTTCTATAGAAACGATATCCAATCAGGTGAGGAATTGGATCTATGTTTAACACTTATGATCTTCAAATGATTGAACGTTAACAAAAAATAAATAAATTAAAGTTTTAGTTTAATATTAGATCGTTACGCCTCAAAACTAAAATGTTTGCTAAATAAAACAAACAATATATTTCATACACAGTTTGCCTTGCTATCTCAAATCGAATATTCATTCGAACGAAATAAAATATTGAATATTTTTTCCCATCGACAGCAATTTTGAACGAAACATTTTTCAATATTGTTTCAGAGAGGCGAAGGGTTTATTTTCATTAAAGTTAAGGATTGTGTGGGAATGTTTTGTAAAGTTTTAATAGCACTTTGCGTTTCGAATGCTCGGTTTTTACTTCATCCGTCATTTTCAGTTCATTGAACTGAAAAACATTGGCCTAATCTCTAATGTAAAATCATCTACCTAGAAACATTTCCGTAGCAGAGTAAAATGAAATTTAATTAATGGTATGCAGTTTTGATCAAATTTAGATGGAAGTATCTTTAACATCGCATTAAAACAGCATTACTTTTCAATTTCCTGTATTTAACATCAAAGTATTCTTTCCGAGGAAAATACTTGTATAATATATACATTCATATACTCACGTCATAATTTCCCATTGGTGTAGGCAGAGACTATCGGTCGCCACTTGGTACGGTCCTGACAAACCTCTCTGGCTTCGTTCACATCCATCAATCGTCTCATACATGCTCTTTTATTTTTTATACTTCGGACGCCTGTTTTTTTGAGCATACTCGCTATTTGGTCCAAATGTGTCCTCCTATGTCGTCCTCTACTAAGACAACCATTCACATTGGCTCTATAAATCTCTGTGTAAAATATCTTTAAAATACTAATTAACAACATTTCTTTATATCACATTTACTATAATTATTTTTGCTGTGTAGTGTCGGCTTAGCATAGCACTACCCCATTTCTACCCGTGGGTGATCGTAAGAGGCGACTAAGGGTATAGGGGCTTTTCATGTGATTTTTGGGCGATGTGGTAGGAGATCCGTCACCAAAAACATTTATTATTACCATCTTTTCCCCAATCAACTTCCAAAAGTGGCTGAGGAATTTCTCATTCCAAAGCTCTGGCTACCCCGTTAAGGGATTTATAGCCGTGAGTATATGTATGTATGTATAATTATTTCTGCCAACTCGTACTAGGTCATAAGTAGGAAGACTAAGGCAAAATAACACAACTTAGGCTCTAGGTGAAGACATGTGTGGGTTGCGATAAATAATAATTAATAACATGTTTGTCCTCAAAATTTTTGTAAGTGACTGAAAACAGTTTAATTAAAAAAAGCTATGTCTAATTCTAAATTATTTCGGGCTCATAGCCGTGAGTCCACTAGATAAGCAAGTTTAACATGATCCAATAAAGGGAAAGATTTTGAAACTCATCAATGGGTTAAAACAATCTGTATTATCAGATTTATCCGATATTGCGTTACCCATGGAAGAACTTAGAAATATGAAAATAGAATGCATGTATGTAAAACATAACAAGTGATACACATTTTATAATTGTTTGTCTATTAAAAAAACTCAATACCATACATTTTTTACAATTAATTTAGTTGAGATTTAAAAAATTCACAGGCTGCCTTATAAATATATATATGTCGCAGCCAACTGGTTAAATCAGCCAGCTGACAAAGCAGCTAGCCGCTTAATTAAACGCCGGCTCCTAGTTAAAAGGCTAGCCCGGTTGTTAATTGAATTGTCGTCACTAAACGTCCAATCACCCGGCTGATTGAATGGTTAGCCCGTTGGCTTGGGCTGACGTTACATTATTTTTCTGTTAAAAGTTATAGAATAACTGTTTAAAAAAGTGTTCAATCATGGAAATTTCAATAGATAAAATAATAAAAAAGTAGAGATTTAAAATTAATACATAAGAGTACTTTATTTTTGTTATTTTAATATTCTCATGTTCATTCTTAATAAGTCGGTACCTGTTAGTACTTTTATTCACTGTGCCAAAGCATTGAAGCATTGAACCATAAGAAGTACCTAAGAATATTTTATTTTTTTACGTGTGATATGATTTTATTTTTTTAGTCACCTTTGATAACCAGACGGCGATATAACGTTCAGCCAAGTGGTTGGACGTTGTGTTCAACTAAATGGCTGACTGAAGTTTAGCCCTTTACTAGGAGCCGGCATTTAATTAAGCAGCTAGCTGCTTTGTCAGCTGACTGATTTAACCAGTTGGCTGCGACATATACATACATACATATACTCATGGTTATAAATCCCCAGAAGGGGTAGCCAGATATAAGAAATTTGAAATTCCTCAGCCAGTTTTGGAAGTTGTGTGGGGAAAAGATGGTAAAATAAAGGTTGTTGGTGATCGGTCTCCAACTGCATCCCCCAAAAATCCCTTAAAGCCCCCATCACCTTTTTTTTAGTCGCCTCTTACGTACACCCACCGGAAAAAATGGGGAAGTGCTGTTCTAAGCCGGCACTACACAACAATATATAAATATATATAGTTATAGTTATATGTTAAAGCGACGAACATTTTATTCTTAATTATACATATTTATTCATGTTCGGCTTTAAAATTATATAAAATAATAGATGATTTTAAATATGAAGAAATATTAAAATAAACGAACAATGTAAAATTCGAAACTTTTAACTAGTCATTCAGCAATAATTGTCTTTCATTTGACCTGAAAACCGCCAGTAAAACCAGAAAACTACAAAGACTACGACTTCGATTTCTGTCAGCGACACGAATAATAGAAAAAAAACCGATTGGTCCCGACTTAATCGACATCGATGCATTAGTAACTGGATAGTGGGACCGAATGATCGCTTGTCGAGCAAAGCGGTGGAGTGATCGATTGTCCCGACAAGTATGAATTAGCTATCAACTTTAAGAGAATTCATAGAATTTATTTCTGCGCTATATTTCTTCGAAGCTTAATAAGATCGGATTAAAATGGTAGAGGATCTGATTTTTGATATTTGTAGGAGTGTTTAATGTATTTTTCTTACATACTTTTGCGGTATTTTTTCATCATGCACGCAAACGTACCCTAACACCAATGAAATAGTAAAAATATTTCTCAAGCTATACTATAGCATATACTATATTCGATTCCCGCCTGTGTCGAAATTTTTCTTTCCTTTATTTATTCTTTATTTATTAGTAATAATCCCCACATGAGGTTTTCATGAACAGAAATACATTCAAATTATACTATATTCGGTTGAATTTTGGGTCACATTCCCATTGTCTCCTAACGGGCAGATAGTGAAATCATATTTCTTTACGTTTGTAATCAGTGAAGACACGGAAAGTTCTGTCTGTGTTTGTTCGTTGAAATGTTCCGTACAAGGGAACGTCTTGGGGGCTTGGTTCGTTCATTATTTACGACTTTAAGGACACCCAGTCGGTGGCGAGTGTTAATGAATAGGGTGCATTGCGCTCAAGCGGTTTCAACTAGAAATAATTGATTGCCATCTTTTGTTTTGTTTTGAAACAAAAATGACGGCAAAGAATTGAACTTCATTAATAAGTTCCTTTTATTCAATCATATTTTTGTTCGTAAAAGAAGTTCATTTTTTATGTTTTAAGTAGAACTAAGGAAAATAGTGAGGGAGTATTCGGTATTATATGATCATCTTTATTAATCGGTCAATGTTTTGGTAAGGTTCCTTAAATTATTACAATCAATATCAATAGAATAAAAACCAAATAGCTCAGTTGTTGTTAGATATTGAGTCCTACAAAGTAAAATAAAATATAGTTTAAATAAAATAACTAAAAAACACACTTTTAATCACATCAAACTAAAAAGTGACAAAAAGTTCCTAATATAAGCTGAAAATGGTAGTGAACAAAAAATACTGGTATTATTGTGAAAAATCGTGGGGCGCTCTCTGATATATTTTTCGTCTATCGAGCAACCCACGCTTTTTCACAATAATACCAGTATTTTTTGTTCATTACCGTTTTCAGCTTATATTATGAATTATTTTTCACTTTTTAGCTTTATGTGCTTTAAAAGCGTGTTTTTTAGATTTTTTATTTGAACTATAATTTATTTTTAAACTTTTTAGTACTGAATTATTTAAAATTATTTAATCCTGGCGACCCTAATCAGGATAGCGGAATGAACATATGAAATTATTATATTGTCCCTGATTCTCGATAAGTGTTCAAATTTTGAGTTCAATCGGTCCGTTTAAAGTGGGTCAAAATCGAGTTTAAAGGAGTCGTTTACATGCATACATACATACTTACATACATACGGGTGAAGCTAATATAAGCGTGTTAATAAAAAGGATAATCGGTAATGTAAGAGTCTTTGCTCATCACTACTTTTTGTCGCCGCTGACGCGCGTTTGTCGCGATACCGACCATCGAAGTCGGTAACAAAACTTTCATTACAAAGTGCGCCTTAGAGACACATGAAATAACTTGATCATATTATTTATTTATTTATTTATTTATTTGGCACACAAACAGTATTATGACATAGCATTGGTATACAAAATTTAAAAAATAATACAAATTCGGACATAATACCAAAAAACTGTGTACACAGCATGATATTAAATAATCAGTTGAGATGACAACTTAAAAAATATATTAGTATAGTTTTTTTTTTTTTTTTTTTTTTTTGTTACTATTATTCATTAATTTACTAACATTAATTTAACTTACAAATAAAATGAAGACTATTTACAAAGGGAAAGGGAAAGGGGCTAGATTTTAACATAATAAGCACAACATAAAAACAACATAAGTAATAAATTATGGAAAATTATGAAATGATTTTATGTATCCTACTAACTATATCCTTTATTAAAGTCTCGCACTGCGGTGAGACATTTTATTTTGAACGTGCGTAGAGTGTGTTGATAGACGTCAGGAGCGTTTGTGTCTTTGTCTTTGAATAGGGAATTGTACAGTTGACACATCCTATTTAAGGGGTTATTTGCAATGACATTCGTTTTAGGTGTAGGCATAGCAAGGGGACGATGGTTTCTAAATGATTTACTGGGGATATTAAAGTTTATTCTGGATATGATGCCAGTTGAAATTGAGCCATGTATTATTTTATATAAAGTGGTAAGGTCATGCATTTGCCTACGATTTAACAGATTGTCTAGATGAAAATGACTACATCTGTCCTCGTGTGAACTTAAACGCCGTCTCAAGCCAAATCGAGAACAAACATTACGAACGAAACGTTTCTGAATAGATTCAAGTCTGTCTATGTGTACGTTGTAAAAAGGTGACCATATAACTGAGGCGTATTCCAAATTACCCAAAACAATCGACTTAAAAATACGTATCACACTAAAAGGGTTCTTGAAATCTTTGGATACTCGCGATATGAATCCAACAAGTTTTAAACATTTGTTCGCCAAGCTTGAACAGTGTTCGTTAAAAGATAACTTCTCATCAAGTAAAACCCCAAGATCCCTTACAACTGTTTTTCTCTCAATTGTAAAATTATCGATGGTGTAATCAAAATTGAAACGGTTATGTTTCATTGTAAATGTAATGACGAAACATTTTTTTATATTTAAGCGCATCTGATTCCGGTGACACCAAGAAGTTAACGTGTTTATATCCTCTTGCAGGCTAATACAGTCTTCAAAAGTGCGTATTGTTCTAAATATCTTTAGATCATCTGCATAAAGTAAACATGGATTTTTTAGATGCAATACGAGGTCGTTAATAAAGATATTAAACAATAAAGGACCGAGCAACGATCCTTGGGGAATTCCTGATGTAACCAGAACAGGTTTGGAAAGGTAGCCTTTTAGTGCAACTAGTTGACTACGATTATCCAGGTAAGAGTCGAGCCACCGAAGCAGGCTGCCATGTACACCATATGCTTCAAGTTTTCCATGTACGACTCTATGTATTAAAGTGTCGAAAGCTTTCATGAAGTCGGTATACACAGCATCCACCTGGGATCGTTCACCAAAAGCCTTGTGTATATAGTCGGTGTACTCGATCAAGTTGGTAACAGTTGACTTACCCTCGGCAAAACCATGTTGCTCAGAAGCGAGAGAGTGTTTCATGTGCGAGTTCAGAGCATCAAATATGAAGGATTCAAAGATCTTTGAAAAACTACACAATATACTTATTGGCCTGTAATTCCTTATATCTGCTGAATTTCCTGATTTGAAAACTGGCACAATAAAGGCAGTTTTCCATCGAGATGGAAATATTCCCTCCCGTATGCTACGATTAAAGATGATGCTAAGAGGATAGGACAAAGCTTCCGCACATGACTTTATAAAAAAGGGGGGGATTCCATCTGGGCCAGCACCTTTGTTTTCATTTAAATGTTTTAATTTTATGGCAATACTCTCTTCCGATACTTGAAAGCTGGTAAGCGTTGAGTGGGAAAGAATATGAGAGTAACCACAATGAGATTTACCGTCATCCTTAACGTATATAGAAGAAAAAAAATCAGCGAACATATTGCAAACGTTCTGCGCGCCGCTGCAAGAATCATCCCCTAGAAACATTGTGTCTGGAATAGAATGATTCGACTTTTTAGACTTAATGAAAGAATAAAACAATTTATTGTTATGTTTTAAAGAGGACTCTATATTATTTATATAGCTCTCGTAACATTCTTTCATTAGACGTTTGGAACGCTTGCGGAGGGAAGAAAACTCATCATAGTCACGAGGGTTACCAAATTTTTTGAATCGCTTGTGAACTTTGTTCTTCTGTTCTATACAAAATTTAAGTGGTTCAGAAAACCAAATAGGGTAAGCATTACTATTTAATGTTTTTAAGGGAGTTTTTTCGCTGATAACACCGTTCAGAGTTTCGTAAAAAATATCCAGGTTAGTATCAATATCAACAGTAGTCGACAATATAGAAGACCAGTCCATTTCATTGAACATTGATATACATTTTGATATGTTACATTTTCTAAAGTTTAGAATTTTACTACGTTTGGGTTTGATAGGTTTAACAGTATTTATAAGGTTAACTACAAAAGGTGGGTGGTGCCGATCTGTTTTTGAAACAGATGAACATTCTACCAATTCAACGCTAGAAAAATCGCTTAAAAATAGATCCAGTGTGCGACCGTTATGGTTTAGAATATGGTTATACTGGTTTAAGTTACCTAATGACATGAGTTGTGGTAGTAACGCAGATTTCGTATCGCAGCTGGAAGAGTCAATGGAAAGGCAATTTGAAGTAGTCACTCTGTACCAACTTAGACCTGGAAGGTTAAAATCTCCTAGAATAATAGTTTGAACATTTGGCTTTTGACACAATACAAGATTATCAGAGCACTTATCAAACCATACTTTATAATCGTTACATGTCAAGTCAGGTGGGAGATAAACTAGACATAAATAAAAAGAGGTGCTAGATGATTGATCAATCACCTCCACCCACAAATCCTCATAGCGGCTTTCCAAGCGGTCATGCCTCACGATACAAAAGCTTTTTTTAATCGCGATCAGCACTCCTCCGCCGGAGCTTTTAAGGGACGCGGTAGTCTGGCGATCTCTACGTATAACTACGTACCTGTCGTCTATCAACTCACTACTATTGATACTATCATCTAAGTTTGTTTCACACAGACATATTAAGTCATAATTTTCATTCAATATATTCATAAACAAAATATTAAGTTTAGATTTAACTCTATTAACATTCTGATAAAATAAATTCATAATTAAAGATATGAGAACATAATATAAAATAACATTACTATACATTAAAAATAAATAAAATAAACCAACTATTAATTGATTTATGAGGTGATGGTTATTATATGCTATTTAAACTATTTTTATCTTTGATCAATTTAGCTAAAGACTTTTCGTCTTTTCTTATGTACACTTTGCCGTATTTAACCCATACATATTTAAAGTTGTTTTTCTTCGCATATTGCCTGGCCATAGCGTGAACATTTTTCATTTCCGGTGACAAATGCTCTGATACAAATATAGGTGTATTATCTCCTTGGATACCGATACTTGAAGAGTTGATAGGTTTGTTTGTATTACTTTTGTTGAAACGGCGCACTCCCGAAATGATCTCATCACGGAAACGTTCAGATGGTAATGTGATGAGAATTGTGCGAGGACGATCAGATTGGGGATTGAGTTTTGCAACTCTACGGCAAGCGCGTATGTCACTGTCTTTCAATGGAACACCAATTGTATTGGCCATATTCAGTACCAGCTGAGCTATATTTTCGTTGCGTTTTTCCGGAACCGCGTGAATCTCTAAATTAAGGCTACGGGAATGTTTTTCTGCGGCTTGGAGACGACGCTCTAGGTTATTTATATCACACTGAAGCTGAATGTTTTGGGATTCAAGTGCAGATATTTTCTTGTTAGCACTGTTGATTTCCTTTTGGCAGTCTCGTTGTCCTTCGGATAAAAAATCGGTGGTAGTCGTGAATTCAGTCTTCAGTGTTTCAGTAATAGCTGTAACTTCCTTTGATACAGTTGTGGTGATAAATTCAAGTAACGAGTTTTTTAATTGTTCTATTTTCATGTCGAAAAGATCACTAAATTGCTGAAGTGTAATGGAGTTTGAAACATACTGTTTTGGAGGCGACGATTTGGGTTGTAAAATTTCAGATTGATCAAGACAAGTGGTCAAGTCGTCGCACGACTTATCGCTGTCCATTTGTGGATGCGGTCGACGCACTGGTGTATTATCATTGCGCAACTTGCGGCTGTTTGACTTATTGTTACACGAATCACATACCCATGATTCTTTCATTTTAGAATAATTTGCCTTGTACATTGCATATCGCATATTTAAGCATTGGTAATGAAAATTACTTTTACACGAAGTGCATTGCAGTATCTCATTTGGAGTAACAGCTAGATTACATGCAAAACAATTCATACTGCGCGCTCCTTAATTGAGCTTAGTTGTATATCGAGATAACAGCTGTTGTTTGGTGTTACGGATGACGTCGAGCGCCGAGCGTGTGTAGGTGCGGTGGGGATTTGTTGCAATGAAAGAACTTACTACGAGGAGTGGTGCTGTCTTTGTCTCGCCTCGCGTCGCTCGTGTCTTGCACCGCTGCTTGCGTCCGCGCGCTGTCACTTCGCCAACTCGTAGAAATCCGAATTTTGAATTTAAGTTATCCGTTATTCAAGAATACTGATTAAATTTTGGATAAAAATTCGGCTAGTATCCTGGTTCTACGAGAAACAAATAGCCCACTGTAATGCTTATACATCAAGCTCCTTATGTGTGCACTTGTATATTATTAAGCTGTTATTTTACTATTATAAAATCACTTTATTACGAAGACCGTTAGTTAACTCAACTGATTCGTATGTAGGTGGTTTTTGTTTTTTGGCATTATGGGCATCAGTAACGTGTTTAACAAGTAAAATGTAATTCTAATGAACTTCATAGTTTGCGACGCGGTTTAAAGAACAGAAGTGTAAGTAACACCGTTTTTGAAAGTTTAGTTCGGAAAACGTTGAATAAAAATGCATGTTAGTGAGGAGTGATGATTCTCTGGCCGCATCTCCCCAAAATCCCATAAAAACCCAAGACTCTTAGGCACCTATTTTAAGCCAACTCTACACAGCTACATTATAACAAATATCTTATTTAAAAAAATACTGCTTCATACTACAATAAAATACATTGCGAATACAAGACGGTGTTTGCCGTGTAGTGCCAGCTTAGAGTGTCACTACCCCTTTCTACCCACGGGTGTCGTAAGAGGTGACTAAGGGTATATGGCTTTTTAAGTGGTTTTTGTCCGATGCGGTTCTCCAACCATGGAGACCTATAACCAAAAATAATTTATTTCTACCGTCTTGTCCCATTCATTGTATTGATGAACAAAATTCCAGGAATCTTTGTTAAAATAGACATGAATATATAATCAATAAAATGACCCAAAAACACAATCTCATAAAACATTCGTAAATTGGGCGCTCAAAATAAATTTCTAATATTACCCTCGACCAATTTACGAATATTGTGATTGTATATTGTAATTATTTAATGTAAATAATGGGTTTAAAACGCCCCGACCCGACCATATATCATTATCAGGGTATACGGAAATCGTGACGTCACTAATTGTAATAGCGCCCATCAAGTCTGGTGTCATAGCTCAGTGTTATCACGAAACAACCAGTTGCAGGCATTCCGAGATTCGGTTTTTGTCAAATATATCTAGAATAATTTTAGTGAGTTTTTTTTGTCTTTACTTATTATTAGGCGATTTTTTTAGGTTATATACTGATACATAGACTTGAGGCATTAAATTACCTCATTTTAAATGATAAAATTAAAATGGAAAGGTAATACACGTTAGCAAAGAGGTTAGCCTAAAACGACTGTATAAATATTTAATATCAAAAAATTACGCATTATATTGTAAAATAAACATGATTAATTTAGAATGTTAATTTGATATGTTTATTTCAAGCAAACTTTATTTTCAAATTCAAATTTAACCAGGTATTTGCTAACGAATAGCCTTAGGGAATAGATATAAAAATATGATAAATGCCGACCAAATTGCAAATGAATATGATACTAGATAAGTATATGAAAAATTAAAGCATTATTCATGTGATATATGTGACCATAATTTTATTATTTCAAACATATAATAACCGCAACATAGTATAGCAGTAAAATTGATTGAACATTGTAGCATTATAACGCACGATCGAGATATAGATTTGTGCTGCGATATCCCAATTAAAATACAGCCACCAATCACAATTTGGAAGCTGATTCAAATGTATTACATCGAGACCATCACCCTGCGTGCCAAAATGGTAATAACTGAATCAGAATTAATAGGTTTTAACCATGATCCAACTATTGAGGACAATGACTCAATTATTTAATTTAGCATGTTACGTTCAAGAACAAGTCGCTCTAAAAGACAAACGTTCACGCCGTATATATCCGAAGGGCCTGGCAAAGGTATTAATAATTCTTAACATCACGTAACATTGTCACCTGGTAATTTAAAGCTTTTTGTTAATGAAAACCTCATGTGGGGATTATTACTAATAAATAAAGAATAAATAAAGGAAAGAAAAATTTCGACACAGGCGGGAATCGAACCCGTGACCTCGGGTATACGCCCCGACGCTCTGCTAATTGAGCTACCGTGTCAATGGCTTTGGAAAATAAATAATAAGGAAAATAAATTTTTCAAAAAAAAAATCTTTCCTTTATTTATTCTTTATTTATTAGTAATAATCCCCACATGAGGTTTTCATGAGCAAAAAGATTTAAATTATGTGATAGTTAGGCGTTTTCAACATTTGCATTCTATCTGAAAAGGTAGACAAGTGGCCTTCCGAAATAGTAAAAATTCGGAGGTAGGAAACGCAAACACTACTTAAACGTGTAAAAGAAATAAAGGATAGAAGAATTTCGCGCTGGCAGCCATTGACACGGTAGCTCAATTGGCAGAGCGTCAGGGCGTAAACCCGAGGTCGTGGGTTCGATTCCCGCCTGTGTCGAAATTTTTCTTTCCTTTAATTATTGTCACCTGGTGTACAGAAACGTTTTTTTGGAAAGTGTACTTACGTGATAGGGAGCGGGCCTATCGCCGTTAATGTACGATGAAACTGTCACATGACTAAGAGACACGTGACAATAAGCTCTTTAAATAAAAAATAACATTTCTATTCAAAATTATTTTTTTAAGATTTACTTGATGCTGTGAGTAGTACACTTATTACCATATTTACTTTATTGTCGTAAGTTTTAAGTAAGTAATTGATAAGTTTACTACTAAGTAATTTTAGAGCTAGCGTTCGGGAGGCTTGCGATATTTTAGCAATATCTATTAATTATTAATAAACTTCACCTGCCGTAGTCGAAATAAGGATTTAGAAATCCTAGAAATGTTTCCTTTGGACTTTTCCAGGAGTTGAAAAGCACAAGAAATGGAGGCCATTTCCAGTATTTTAGCATGTGTGGCGTTTCAGGTTCTCAGAGTAAGACATAATTAGTGTTCTATTGTGATACAGACCACAATTAATAATAATAAAGTTCATTTAATGATAGTATCAGCTTTAGCTTTGCTATCGAATAATTGCGATTCAAATATCGAATCGCTATTCAGTCGGAACCAGACAAATCCGGATGAATCGGATATGAATCGAACCTCACCAGTAATTACAGGTGCACTAACGAACATCATTCCGACGAATGATTCCCAATTACATAGCAGGAGCCTTAACATGGATAAAGTACTCGTCATAATAATGACTATGTGATTGATATATTGTTACATTTATAATAATAGGGACTTTATTTTGAAACTTAATTTGATGACAAATATTTGTAGCGCAGATTTGTTGGCAATGTAAACTCAATTTAATTTGATACTTATTTTATTGCTGTGTATCGTCGGCTTAGAATAGCACTACCCCATTTCTTCCGGTGGGTGTACGTAAGAGGCGACTAACGGTATTGAGGCTTTTAAGGGATTTTCGGGCGATGCGGTTGGAGACCCATCACCAACAACCTTTATTTTTACTATCTTTTCCCCGCTTAAATTTCCAAAAGTGGCTGAGGAATTTCAAATTCCTTAGCTCTGGCTACCCCTTTTTGGGATTTATAGCCGTGAGTATATGTATGTATGTTTATGCTTTCCAGTGTTTAATTTATTGTTTTGTATGTTTTGATGTATTCCTAAATTAATAATCATGTACTTATCAAAGTTTCGCAATGTTTTCTCATATACAAATGTTTTTTTACCAAATCTGTTTGTCTAAGCTAATTTTATTGAAACTAAGCTATTTTTACTCGCATTTTTTTATATATTCATAAAAGGGGTATTCACCTCTATTGATCTCATGTGATTTAATAATAATGTTATGTTGTAATGTGTATAATAAACGTAAATAAGTATATGCATATAAAATAAAGTAAACAGTTTTTTTTACATTATTTATCGTCAGCAAATAAAAAGTTTAAACTTATTGCTGCTTATCTTAACTCCGAAAATGATATTTTATCAACGGTATTATAACTGCAATTTCATATCTGTCGTGGATTTTTATTTTCTTAAATCTTGTTAGACATAATTGTGAATATTTAGAAATTATTGTTACCCGCAATACAGGATTTAACCTAGTGCGGGAACCATTGTTCATGTACATTGTTAAAATAATTATGTTAATAAAGATATTTTATTTATTATTTATTTATTTATAATATTTCCTAAATCGTTATGTTCAGCAAGTTCACTGGAGTAAAAAAAAGGATAGTCGGTAATGTCGGTCGGACTTTGCATATCGCGACTTTTTTTTGCCAATGACGTCGCAACAGACGCAATTTACAAATCGGAAGTAGCCCTGACATTTGTCAGTATTGCGCACAGTCTTCGAACAACTAAAAGTGGTGTGTATATCGTCTTAGAGTCACATTAAGCAAGTTGCTCAAATTATGGCCGTTGAAACAATGAACAACGGTGCTTTCTTATTAAACTGTAATTCTGATGAACTTTATAGTTTGCAACGCTGTTTATGCCAGCCACTTCTACAAGTTAAGTGGGGAAAATATTGTATATGAAATGCAACCGTGATAGCCTAGTGGGTAGAACACTCGGTTTTTGTGCAAACGACTAGTGTTCAAATCCTGGGTCGGGCCTACACCAATTTGTCTTTTCTAAAGACATATGTGTGGTTAATTTATCATAGTTGTTAACGGTGAGGGAAAAAATCGTGAGGAGACCCACATGGCTGAGTTGTACTTAGTCATGTGACAGTGTATTCGTACAAAACGGCGATAGGCCTGCCCCCTATCACGTGAGTACACTGTCCATGCAAAACGTGGGTACTCTGAACACCAGGTGACAAAAGTCACGAGATGTTCAGAAGTATTAGTACCTCTGCCAACCCCTTCGGGGATATTCGGCGTGAACGTTTATGTTATGTTATGTTATGAAATGCAAGTTTCGTGATGACTACACTAACAAGACACTATGACATCTTTAACGATATCCGCTGCTAGAAATTAGTTACTGATATTTTAAGACAACTCCACAAAGTTAATTTTTTATAAAATCGTATTTAAATAAAAACGGCTTTATCTTCTCTATCTATCTATTTTGAACCTTTTGGAGTATTGTTGGCAAATACACATAATAAGGCATGTGTAAGTGGTAAAAATTTCTTTAACCAAACTACAATCACTCATTGGGGTGTTGAATAGAAGGGATGAATATAAAATCAATAAAATGACCCAAAAACACAATCACATAAAACATTCGTAAATTGGGCGCACAAAATAAATTTCTAATATTACCCTCGACCAATTTACGAATATTGTGATTGTATATTGTAATTATTTAATGTAAATAATGGGTTTAAAACGCCCCGACACGACCATATATCATTATCAGGGTATACGGAAATCGTGACGTCACTAATTGTAATGGCGCCCATCAAGCCTGGTGTCATAGCTCAGTGTTATCACGAAACAATAAGTTGCAGGCATTACGAGAATTGGTTTTTGTCAAATATTTCTATGAAAATTTTAGCGAGATAACAGTGACTTGAAGCATTAAATTACACCATTTCAAATAATAAAATTAAATCGAACAGGTAATACACGTTTGCAAATAGGTAGACCTAAAATAACTGTCAAAATATAAAATTTACAAAAAAACACGCATTATTGTAAAATAAAAAACATTAGTTCAGAATGTTAATTAAATATATTTACTTAAAGCAAACTGGATTTTCAAATTCAACTTAACCAGGTATTTGCTAACAAATAGCCATAAATGATAAATGCCGACCAAATCGTAAATGAATGCTATACTAGATATATGAATAATTTAAGCATAATTCATGTGAAATCAACCAAAATTTTATTATTTCAAACATATGATTACCGCAACATAGTAAAGCAGTAAAATTTACTGAACATTGAAGCATTATAACGCACGATCGAGATATAGATTTGTGCTGCGATATCCCAATTAAAATACAGCCACCAATCACAATTTGGAAGCTGATTCAAATGTATTACATCGAGACCATCATCCTGCGTGCCAAAATGGTAATAACTGAATCAGAATTAATAGGTTTTAACCATGATCCAACTATTGAGGACATTGACTTAATTATTTAATTTAATTGTCACCTGGCGTTCAGAGAACCTGCGTTTTTTCGGAAAGTGTACTTACGTGATAGCGAGCAGGCCCATCGCCGTTATTGTACGAATTAACTGTCACATGACTAAGAGCCACGTGTCAGTAGGCTCTTTAAATAAAAAAATAACATTTTGTATTCAAAACAGCAGTTCACTTATTACCATATTTACTTTATTGTCATAAGTTTTAAGTAAGTGAATGATAAGTTTACTAGTAAGTAACTTCAGAGCTAGCGTTTGGGATGCTTGCGGTATTTTAGCAACATCTATTAATTATTAATAAACTTTACCTACCGTAGTCGAAACGAGGATTTAGAAATCCTAGAAATGTATCTTTTGGACTTTTCCAGGAGTTGAAAAGCGCAAGAAATGGAGGCCATTTCCGGTATTTTAGCATGTGCGGCGTTTCAGGTTCTCAGAGTAAGACATAATTAGTGTTCTATTGTGATTCAAACCACAATTATTAATAATAAAGTTCATTTAATGATCGTATCAGCTTTAGCTTTGCTACCGAATAATTGCGATTCAAATATGGAATCGCTATTCAGTCGGAACCAGACAAATCCGGATGAATCGGATATGAATCGAACCTCACCAGTAATTACAGGTGCACTAACGAACATCATTCCGACGAATGATTCCCAATTACATAGCAGGAGCCTTAACATGGATAAAGTACTCGTCATAATAATGACTATGTGATTGATTTATTGTTACATTTATAATATTAGGGACTTTATTTTGAAACTTAATTTGATGACCAATATTTGTAGCGCAGATTTGTTGGCAATGTAAACTCAATTTAATTTGATACTTATTTTATTGCTGTGTAGTGTCGGCTTAGAATAGCACTACCCCATTTCTTCCGGTGGGTGTACGTAAGAGGCGACTAACGGTATTGAGGCTTTTAAGGGATTTTCGGGCGATGCGGTTGGAGACCCATCACCAACAACCTTTATTTTTACTATCTTTTCCCCACTTAAATTTCCAAAAGTGGCTGAGGAATTTCAAATTCCTTAGCTCTGGCTACCCCTTTTTGGGATTTATAGCCGTGAGTATATGTATGTATGTTTATGCTTTCCAGTGTTTAATTTATTGTTTTGTATGTTTTGATGTATTCCTAAATTAATAATCATGTACTTATCAAAGTTTCGCAATGTTTTCTCATATACAAATGTTTTTTTACCAAATCTGTTTGTCTAAGCTAATTTTATTGAAACTAAGCTATTTTTACTCGCATTTTTTTATATATTCATAAAAGGGGTATTCACCTCTATTGATCTCATGTGATTTAATAATAATGTTATGTTGTTATGTGT
>OY755179.1:3756127-3909127 GCA_963576735.1 Bedellia somnulentella | reverse complement strand
TTATTGCTGTTTATCCTAACTCCGAAAATGATATTTTGTCAATGATATTATAACTGAAATTTCATATCAGTCGTGGATTAATATTTTCTTAAATCTTGTTAGACATAATTGTGAAGATTTAGAAGTTATTCAACAACAAAACAATCGCTTTAGTGGTGCAGGCATTACCAAAACAGCACCAACAAGAAATAACAAAGTAATTACTTTCGGTTTTTTGCTGAATAATATTAAGAGGCGTGAAACTGGTTACTCATATTTTTGTAAAATCATTCATTTCGTACATTCTCTTTTATGCAATTATTTTAAAACACCGCACGGATTACTCAGTTATCGCAAGTCTACATAAATCTACTCCACAGAATTCCATTGATGAAAACAGTTTCTGGAATTCCGAAAAGTAATTACCAAATGAGGAAATATCGTTATTGGAAAGACAAAGCTCTACTGAATATTGACACATATTTTTCATTTTATGAAACGTCTTTTTGTTTGACATCAGTAACCGACTATCCAACGAGGTAAACAATGACTTTGCCTTAATAAAGCGTTTCACAATGCTCAGGACTTTAGGTGAAGTAAGAGTCTATGTGAATTAACTTAGAAAAAAAACTTCAACCTCTAAAAACTCAGATATTGACGCCGTATATTCTCAAAGGGGTGGCAGAGCTACTAATAAACTTTAAGCATCACGTAACGTTAATGTCATGTTGATTTGTCCCACGCAATGTTCAATGTGGCCACGTGTTATGGAGCACTTCTACTATAGCACACACATAGTTGGAGCACAAATTAGCTATGTGGGATTTTTCACGATAATTTAAAGCCCTTTAAAAAAATATCACACATAAGTAACATACACAATTGTAACGAAGGAACTTTTATACATACATACATATACTCACGACTATAAATCCCAAGATAAATCCATTGAAAGAAGAGTAAAAAAGGGTAATGCGGTAAATGGAGCACTGGATAGTCTCATGTCTAGTCAATCGGTGTCCGAAAAGACCCGAATGGCTGTGCATGATGCTGTCCTTGTTCCTACGCTTATGTATGGCAGTGAATGTTGGGTGTGGCAGAAGAAGCATGAAAGCAGATTGAATGCAGTAGAAATGAGATCCCTCAGAAAAGTTTGTAATGTAAGGTTATGTGATCGTGTGAGGAATGATGTGATTCGTGAAAGGTGTGGTGTAAAAGATGATATTGTAAGTAAGATAGAAAAAGGAATGTTGAGATGGTTTGGGCACATAGAGAGGATGGATGACAGTAAAGTGGTGAAAGAGATCTATAGAGCCAATGTGGAAGGTAATGTTAGTAGAGGACGACCTCGGAGGACACATTTAGATCAAATAGAAAATGTGCTCAAAAAGGCAGGTGTCCGAAGTACGAAGAATAAAAGAGCATGTATGAAAAGATTGATGGATGTGAATGAAGCTAGAGAGGTTTGCCAGGATCGTACAAAGTGGCGATCGATAGTCTCTGCCTACCCCAATGGGAACTAACGGCGTGAGAATATGAATGAATGAATGAATGAAATCCCAAGAAGGGGTAGTCAGAGCTGAGGAATAAAAAATTCCTAAGCAACTTTTGAAAAGTTGAGTGGGGAAAAGATGGTGAGATAAAGGTTGTTGGTGATGGGTCTCCAACCGCATCGCCAAAAAATCCCTTAAAAGCCCCGATACCGTTAGTCGCCTTTTACGTACACCCACCGGAAGAAATGGGGTAGTGCTATTCTAAGCTGACACTACACAGCAACTTCTTACTTAATATTCCAAACAAAAAATAATATTTCATATAATTAATAAGTTCTGCAATAATATTATAATAATTTCAACATTCAAACCCGATTTTCATTGAAGTAAAATATTTTAATCAGATACGAGCAAATGGAATGCTTTTGCTCCAACAACTCTTTGAAATTCCTACAAACTTTAGTAACTAATCCACATATCGGTGACTAATACCAAGTTATTAACATTTCAACTCGAAGAAACTTTATTATTGAATATTTTAGATAAAGGTGAATACGGGGTGTATTATAAGAACACTGCGAGATATTAAAACTATTTCAATTTGCAAATCAAACAAGGAGGAAGCCTTTGTCGCCATCTTCATGAATAGTGCACGAGTTGCAATCAAACTTTATGTCATGTCCGATGGAATATAATAGAGTAGTGTCTAGAATACTTCAGAGTGACTTGGATCTAGTAAATTTAATATTCCAAGTTTAAAGTCTTAGTGGAAATATGCATGCTTTTTCTAACTAAATAATCTAACTATAGTTATATGAAAATAGGTGTATTAAAGATGTGTTTTTCGGTGTTGTTTTAAATATGTGGTGTGTCTTCAGTAGCGCCAAGAGAAGCTATAAGATTTCATGTATTTTTTTTTGTAGCGTGTTCCTTCTTAATCTGTTTTGCTTACCTCTATATCGCTATTTAGCGCTGTACAGCTCTATACACGATATCTTAAGAAAAAAAGGATAGTAAAAACAGCAGTCAATGCTTGAACGAAAAGAACACACTACGTAGAATTATGAAACTTTATATTTTTACATGTTACGTAGAACGATACGTACACACACATACTCAGGGATTTAAATCCCTAAAAGGGGTTGCCAGAGCTATGGAATATGAAATTCCTTACCCTTTTTTGAAATTTAAGTGGGGAAAAGATTGTAAAATAAAGATTTTTGGTGATGGGTCTCCAACCACATCGCCCAAAAATCATCACAAATAACATAAAAAGCCCACAGGCAGTAACGGGGTAGTGCTATTCTAAGACACTACACAGTTGATGAACATATAATAATGAAATCTGTAATGTTTAGATGTTCATAAAATGGTTTGATTTAAATAATAC
Organism: Bedellia somnulentella; assembly: GCA_963576735.1. Taxonomy (NCBI): domain Eukaryota; kingdom Metazoa; phylum Arthropoda; class Insecta; order Lepidoptera; family Bedelliidae; genus Bedellia; species Bedellia somnulentella. The sequence goes on along the minus strand of OY755179.1, from coordinate 3,906,265 downwards.
TATAGCTTGTTACAAATAAAATAAATGACTTCATATAGAGAAATGACACATTCACACACCGAAATAATGTTACGTCTGAAGGCGTCCTCAGGGAAAAGTCCGGCAAAGGGATTTTGTAATCCTCATTGTACGAATTATAATGGTATAATAATTTATGTTGCGGATTTCCGAAGCTGAGTTTTGTATTAAAATGTTTTCTTATTGAATGACGGGAAATATATTATTTCATGGTTCATTGTTTAGGAAAGAACATTTATCTTACTACAATAATTTTCTCTGTTGAAGGTTTTTTGTTATTCAAGAGACATTAGGTGCAGCGTGAAAAATTATGTGATAAATAGCAGAACCCAGACCGCGTAGGAAACAGTTAATAAAATAACTTAACTATCAAACCAGTTGAAAAAAACCATTATAGTTGATCAATCAAACATGATTTTGCTTCCGCTTATTAGTATATAAGTATAAAGTATATAAATTAATAAATAAGAATAAATTAGTGAATTTTCATTAACTTCTGTATGACAAAATAAATGAATGCACAAGACATGAACTCCTTTTAGAAAATTTATTAGTGAGATAAAATTATCAATATTGTAGTATTGTGAATGTTAAAAAACTAGGAAGATAATTTTAGAATTAGTCCTTTACAATAAAGAATGTGTTACTAGTTAAGAATTGAAATAGATACATAGAGCCAATGGTAATGGTAATTTCAGAAGGGGACGACCATGATCAAAATAACACTAATAAATAAAGGAAAGAAAAATTTACACTGAAGCTCAATTGGCAGAGCGACGGGGGCGTATACCCGAGGTCGCGGGTTCGATCCCCGCCAGTGTCGAAATTTTTTATTCCTTTATTTATTATTATATTAGTAATAATCCCCAAATGAAGTTTTCATGACCAAAAACATTCAAATTATCAAAGAACACATTAAGATCAAAAAGAAAATGTGCAAATGTGGGGTAGTGCTGTGTAGTGTCGGCTTAGAATAGCACTACCCCAATTCTTCCGGCGGGTGTACGTAAGAGGCGGTATTGGGGCTTTAAAGGGATTTTTGGGCGATGCGGTTGGAGACCCATCACCAACAACCTTTATTTTACCATCTTTTCCTCACTTAACTTTCCAAAAGTGGCTGAGGAATTTCTGATTCCTTAGCTCTGGCTACCCCATCCGGGGATTTATAGCCGTGAGTATATGTATGTATATGTATGTAAAATGTGCAAAAAGGTAAGGTGGAAGAATAAAGGAGTATGTTCCAAAAGATTAATGAAGTGCAAAAGATTTTCTAGGATTGTATAAAGTGGCTATTGATAGTATCTGTCTCCCCTAATGGGGACTTAAGGCGTAGGTGTATTAGGGTCAGATAAGACAGAAAAATTTCCTTTCATTATTTACATTACATAGTTTAATATTTGACGATTACTAGTTTTTTGACAGTAATTTATTATATACCCAAGTCAACTTAAACTTTCGCGCCATGTTTAACTAAAGGTAGAGGTACTAACACTTCTTAACATCTCTTTTGTGAGGGGTCCGGGTCTGGGAGGAGGTCCAGAAGTTCGACCTTTGAGCTTCGAAAGCAATAATTTTTCGCTAAATTTATACCTATTGTTACTTACATAGTTTGGTTAACTGTGTCTGGAAGAATTAACGCTGAAAAGGCACAAATATTTTTTCTGGTGACTATGTAAAAAGCGATGTAGTGTGGATAAGCATCTAACAGGATTTGGGATAGAAAATACATACATATACTCACGGCTATAAATCCCTAGAAGGGGTAGCCAGAGCTAAGGAAAATTTATGTAAAATATTTTACATAAATTTTCACAATTCGCTGTGTAGTGTTGACTTAGAATTGCACTACCTCATTTATCTCCGTGGTTTGTAAGAGGCGAAAAGCGGTATTGGGGCTTTCTAAGGGATTCTTGGGCAATGCGGTTGCGAACACATCACCAACATTATTATTATATGGCAACACAACGTTAATTGGGTCAGCTTCAGCAATAGACATATAAAAAACACAAGTAAACTAGTCTTTGTTACACTACATTGGGTACACAGACTGAAACCGAAGCATCTAAAAGAGTATTATTTTATTAATCAGGATGCAAAGCCAAAGGACAGAACAAGTATATAATTTAAAGGCATTATGTAAGGTTTTAAACTGCTATTGGCTGATGATGAAGATGATGTAAGGTTTTATTTGGATCAACCTTTTTCTCATCGTACTTAGATTAAATAAAGTTTGAAGCAGCAAAGACTACTCGGCATCTCTTTTATCAATATTTAGAATGCAATCATGTTTATTAAGATTTTATTATATTTTTAAAATACTCTAATTAGGTTTCCAATATACCTAGTAAACTTAAGATTTTCAAATGAACCATAGGCATACACTAATCATAAAAGATCTTTAGGTAATTGTTTTTTTTTCAACTCCTAAACTTTTAAATTTTTATAAATATTAAATATAAATCTCCAATCCACCAATATTATTTAAATACGTGTCATGTTGTTCTTTATGTATCACTTTTTGTTCCATCCCGAAAAAGTCATTTAACTTTTGCAAAATAATGTCCACCTTTATTAAATTATCCTCAAGATTTACTTAAAACAAAACTAATTACTACTAAGTATGATCTAATTTTTAATTAAAGTTACGTAGCTGTTAATAAAGTGCTATAACTCTGATGTAATTACGGAACAGAAACCGTAAAAGCTGTAATAATCAAATTAGACTGTCTTTCGCAGCCTACCTCATTCCGTGCCATTCCTTTTCTTGCTCCAAAATCCTTCCAGACACGTTTATAACAAACTTGAATCAATCAAAAATTCACAGTATAAAAAAATCACTCAAAAAAAAATACAACTTTAATTTATAGTTTGTAGTAGAACTGAATAAATCACATATTCCCTACTTTTTTATTTACGTAATTGCCGATGGTGGCCCGATAGTACGGCAAGCAGCGGTACGTTCTGTTTTCAAACTGAATTCCCGCCTACCCGAAGCCCCGCACCCTGAATCACGAAGTTACCCGAACCTCCCCGAACCCGCCTTCTTCGACCAACACCTTCACGATTGAGTGATAATTTTTACGAACGTCTCTCGTAAAAAGTGATACTGGCCAAGTTTATTTGAATGAAGGTTTTTCTTCGGTTCTCCCTTTAAAGGGTCTTGTTGATATCGGTTCTTATTGCCCTTTGAAGAATCAGATATTGAATCGGTGACGACGAATTTTCGCAAAAGTTCAAATGAAGTAAATTGGTATTCTACAAATAAAGCGCGCTCTTCTTTCAGTTTTGCTTTCAATACAGATGTTTGAGATCAATTGAAGCTACGTTGAAATGTTTGAAATTTATATTAATTACAATTTCAATTGAGAACAATTATTTTAAATATTTGAGTTAAAAAACACATGCATGTACATGTCCTGCATATTCAGGATAAATGATTTTTAACTTATATTGAATATATAACTATAACTATGAAGTACGTGAAGTAGTAAGTTAAATAAAAAAAAATAAAGGATTGTTTGTAAAAAGATCGTTAAATAATAATATAATTTATAATAGTTATAAAAAAGGATTAATTACATGATATTTCGATAAAGTTCGTTTCGTTTTGTGCTTATAACAATATATTTTATCATATCTAGATTAAATAATGACTAACTTTTCAAAGCTCTAACTTTGATAATGATATAGGTGATAAATGTTCTTTAAAGAAATAAAATCATAGATCTAAAAAAACTGGCATATTTTCCATATTGAAAACTTAATTAACAAACAGACGCAAGCCGAATGTTAACACAATTTTCCTAAGAAGTGTGGCAGAGCTATATTTTTATTAAGATATTAAATAAATGTAGTTTCCTAGTGATCGCTGTTTCTAATCTTTAAACGCACGTTGAAAATATACCCATGTTAGCGTAACTAGGTTGGCATGGGACCGTCGGATGCCAATAAAAGGAGCGAATAGTGCGCGCGGCCTAAGGGGGCCTATCGAACAATAAGGGGTATCCTAGCGTATGGCTGAATACCGACAAACATACTAAATTTGCCATCGTTACGAAGAGCCCTTCGCTGCATCCACTTGCCAGAATTGTGACAATATTTACCAAATGCAAGGAGAAACAACAAACAAATACACGACCAATGAAAGATTTTATGAAATACTTCAACTACTTCAATACGATTTTCGGCATAATGAGTACAATCAGAACAAATTAATACAAATAGAGACGCAGAAACTGTCATTACTGACTGGAATAGATATAAGTCATGAATTCGAACAAACGTGTTCTAAGTTCCTGCTTGCGTAATTGCTAGGCTTATTGTAGTTTGGAAGTCTGCACTACAATTTGGTGATGCACTACAGCGGATACAAAAGTGGCGAAAACAATATTATCGAGAAACGTCAACGACTGAAGTATATAGTATCTATAATAATAATTTCGTTAAGGAGTATGGTAGACTCAATCGAAACCTCCTTGTCCTTTGCGAAACGATTGAAAAACATTACAGATCCACAATCTTTTCTTGGCCGGCGGCGACTAGGTAGGTAGGTAGTCGCCGCCGGCCAAGAAAAGATTGTGGATCTCAAACGGAACGTTTATGTCATCGGGTGACAGTCAATATGGCGACTAAGATTTGTTTGTCAGCAATCAGCATCATTAAAATTTAGCAAAATACTCGACAATCCGAATTTTGCGGATAGATGTTGTCGACTCAAAATCATTATTTTTTATGTATTTTTATTCAGGTAAGGTTTCGATCGATCTACCGTACCCCGTGACGAAATTATTAATATAGATTCTATTTTCACGCGCTGGCATTGTTTACGTAATTTTTCCATATACCTTAGATAAAAATAAAAGAAGAAGATGCGGCGTGAGCGTACAAATTGTCAACTAAATATGGGCCTTATCGGTTTATCACCACACCGCACTACATCCATACGAACTGATACGAACACACACGCAGGTATATATCGTATCGTGTCACTCACTCACAGGTTTCGTATAGTCTGTCTCTGTCACTTAAACATGTCAGATTTCAAGGATAAAATGGCCGAAATTAATAATATTTTGCTTGTAAATATATTTTTGGTGTACTACGCATGAAACGTGATTCCCTGTGATTTGTTTTTACGCCTTGAATGATTTGTGCACTGAATAAAGGCACAGCCAGGCATTTTAAGCGCGAATTGTATGAAAATTTTAATTTCGATGTCAAAGATTATGTCAGCTCGTCGAGTCGAAGTATCGTAGCGGACTAAACTCGACTGAAGCAAACCAAGTACATTGTACTCAGTTTAGTAGGACCGTGCGCGGGCAGAGGTTGCCGCATCTTCTTCTTATTGTTTTTATCTAAGCCATATACTAACATTATATTTTTTTAATGGTGATTATTCCTCCGATTTTTATCAAAATTAACATAAACCATCTAGACATAGTCCTTGACAACCATGCAAAATTTCAGGGTTCTGAGTTGAGCCGTTTGGGAGGAGTACGATCACAACGAAATGCAAAAGTCGGGGGTAAATGGTGCTTCGCTCCAATGACTTTATTACCAGCATAATTTAGGCGTAAGCTTTCCTCACTATGTTTTCCATCAAATAAATCAAAACTAATCTGTAGCTGTGTAGTGTAGGCTTAGAATAGCACTACCCCATTTCTTCCGGTGGGTGTACGTAAGAGGCGACTAAGGGTATTGGGGCTTTTTATTGGATTTTCGGGCGATGCGGTTGGAGACCTATCACCAAAAACCTTTATTTTTACCATCTTTTCCCCACTCAACTTCCAAAAGTGGCTGAGGAATTTATAATTCCTTAGCTCTGGTTACCCCTTCAAGGGAAATATAGCTGTGAGTATATGTATGTATGTATGTATGTGTGGGCTACACCTACATCATTATCATAAATATATTATATATATAATGCTTAAACATACAAACATAAATATTTATAATATACATTTAATTTAATTAATATATCATATTAATTTGGTTGTATTTATATTTACTTTTATTATATACATTGCGATCGATACTAGTCGGTCGATAATCGATTTGCATATCGATAAGCGGTTCGATGGGATGTGACCCCATCACTAGTTTTAACAACTTTTATTCTCGCGGGTAGTTTTGAGCTACCGCAATGATGGTTCGAGAAACGTTGCCTAACCAGTCGTGAATCATTTATCGCGATACGTACAGCATTCGTATTATTCTCGTGTTATTTCTAATTAAGCTTAATCCGTGTTGAATATTGTTAATGTCGTTAACTGTTACTTCTTTATTCGCTATTGTATGTGACTGTCTTCCTAATTTGTGTCTGTGTCTGAGCTGTGTAATCTTTCTTCATTGTGCCTTCTAAAATTCATAGTGTGTGTCGGTGAAAAATAAACCTGTCAAACTGTAAGTGACTTTATTATTTTATATTCGCCGACCGGTGAGATAACTCATTACATCTTCACCCCCCTCACGCTATATATGTATGTATGTAAAACAATACTTAAAATCATCCGTGCAAAGCCATTGAAACTTATCATTGACATAGCAAGATAGTACAACTTACATACTTTCTCTAAAAGGGGTAGCCAGACCTTCAGGATTAGGAATTTCTCAGTCACTTTTGGAACTCGAGTAAGGAAAAGATTGTAATTGTGATAGGTCTCGATTCGCATGGTCCAATAATCACTATGCTATGTGCTATTCTAACCCGACACTACATAACTTTGGTAAAACTTGCGTAATTGATATTAAGCGTACCTGAACTTCTGCACAGCATGTAAACCTCATGTGGGGAATATTTTACTTATCATTAAAGAAAGAAAAATTTCGACTCCAGCAGGATTTGAACCCGTAACATTCCGGTCTACGAACAGGTCGCTCTACTAACTGAGCTATGGTGCCAAATTACCACGGTTGCAAAATTTATCTTTCCTTGCTTTCTAAACACCTTACTGGTGTCAGGGCCTCCATCTTTATTTTTTTAATAATTCGGAAAGCCACGCAGTTGCAGTCTATCTTTGCAAATAGAATGCAACTGTGTTTAGAACACAGAATTCTGTGCCCATGTATACGGGTATATATCTCATTTATAAAAGAAGACATATTATGTCATCTCTATTAGACAACGATAAAAAACACCCTTAAAATAAATACATATCAGCGTATATTAAACAAAATTTATGAGAGCCTCTCCGCACCCTCATTTGTGGTCCCCATAAACACCTTTATTCACCCTAGTTTTGGTAAAAAACTACAACAAATACATCCTGATTTATAAGTATCATTCACCGATACAATAACATCTCGTACCAAAGCGGTATCATAACAAAACCGAACGTAATACAACTTGTCTTTAAACAGAAACGTTTTCCTTGAGTTGAAAAATCGAAGAACATAACACGAGCTTTCGTACGAAGCAAATGATGTATGTCTTCGTCGTGTCGCAATGAATTTGAAGCGACCTGACACTCGCTATTCGAAAACTCGTTTACGTAGAGAAATTCTTCTATTGCTCTCGATTTGCGAACTCCAAACGAGAAAAAAACTGAAAGCGATTTAGTAGCAACAAAAACCTGACGTATACCACCGGTATCGTTGAATAAAGACTTTAGACTGGATTTCGTGGTATATAAATTGCGGATGAAAAACATAATAGAACGTAATATGGTAATTTCAGGTTTCTTATTTTGTTTTCATTATGCTTCTTGAAATTCATTTGCGAGAGTTGAGGATTAGGTATAGAACTTAATTTATGATTATTATAATAAATGACTAAAATGAAATTATACGTATATTTATTTATTACTAGTGGATCGGGCCCAGCTTCGCACGGGTAGCGTAGTTTTAAAAATATCTGAGGTTTCTTCAATCACTGCTCAACCTTTGTGAAATTTAGTGCAATTTATAGCATTCCTGAATAGAGTAGCTTTGTGATTGTGAAAGCGCTTTAATGAACGGTTCAGTATCTCCGAAAATAAAACCATGCAAACAAACAATAAGAGTTACAAAGTTTGCATACATACAGAGAGTATATGTAAACTCCCGACTATCTTTTGCGCGCGCAACCATTACTAAAAAAATATCCTTATAGCATTCACGTTCGACGACAGGGCGCGATAGCTTATATCATGTATAAGTTTGGTTATCCTATACCGATTTCTATGATTCTTTTTTTATTGAATAGGTAATAATGTAAACTTTTTAAAATGAGAGACGAATGAGAGAACTATACACGTAAGAGTAAACAAATATAACCAGAATGCTCCGAACTGCCAAGCTATCAGGAATTACACGTGTTATTATGAGTCAACCATAAAAGATAGACATATGCTGCACAGGGATATTTTTGAGAAAATTTTATGTAAAATATTTCCGTCATACATGATTTATATGTAACTATAACCACTAAGGCTGCACACGCGACGAAGACTTAAATAATGGAGTAACTTCCCCCGTTTTCCCAAATTTTCCCAAAATTCCCCTTCACTACTCTGCTGAAAAGTACACTATAACCTGCCCAGGAGTATGAAGAATAATTCTACCAAGTTTCGTTAAAATCCGTCGAGTAGTTTTTGTTTCCATAAGGAACATACAAACCGACAGACAGACAGACAGACAGACAGACAGACAGACAGACGGACAGACAGACAGACAGACAAAAATTTTACTGATTGCATTTTTGGCATCAGTATCGATCACTAATCACCCCGTGATAGTTATTTTGAAAATATATTTAATGTACAGAATTGACCTCTCTACAGATTTATTATAAGTATAGATAATTCATCTCAATTTCACGGAATCCTGTGACGATATAAGGTAATGTATGAAAATATTGATGAACCTAAATGAAACTCCATGTTTTGCCAAGATTGTACAAAATGTCAATCGACAATCCTAGTGGTGTGCGTAACATTAATGTTAATTCACCATCATCATCAGCCAATAGACCTCCACTGCTGGACATAGGCCTCCCCAAAAGATCTTCATAACGAACATAACATCACATGTTAATTATAAAAATGATATTCGTTAGAAGGCAATAAATCAGTTAAAACCGTTGCAATATAAATCAAATATGAACTTTATTTACAAATATTAAAACAGCAGGTTGTTTCCATTGAATATATCAAAAACACTCCAATGTATCTTCATGAATATTTCGTGAAATAATAATTCACAAATACAAGGAATAATTGTAAATGTGTTATTATAAAAACGATTTCATAATTGCTGTGTGCTCTGAATATGTTGAAGAATACATATTCATTTTGTAAAAATCTACGTGAATATTGTATCAATTACATCAAATACTGTGACTGACAGACGCTAGCTAGACATAAAATATGTTACGTTATAAAATAAGGAATGTTTTTATGAGTAGAGAAATTTAGAAAATAATAATACATTACGTGTGTAATTTCAAGGAGATGCTTAAAAGGTATTTAATATTATTGAAATGAAAGACTACTCTACTACAATTATTTTGAAAAAGTTTTGGGATAGAAAATCAACGGAACCAACGCTCCATCTATCTTTCTTTTTGAATTTCATTTGTAAATCTTCTTTTTGTGGACTGTTTAACTGAACTCGATAAAATAATGAAAAAGCTTAGGTCCATCAGGAAATAGATTTAACAGATAATTTATAAAAGTTGATTATTGAGGAATAGTGTAGTGCTGCTGTCTAGTGTCGGCTTAGAATAGCACTACCCCATTTCTTCTGGTGGGTGTACGTAAAAGGCAACTAACGGTATTGGGGCTTTTAAGGGATTTTTGGGCGATGCGGTTGGAGACCCATCACCAACAGCCTTTATTTTACCATGTTTTTCCCACACAACTGTCCAAAAGTGGCTAAGGAATTCCTAATTGATTACCCCTTCTAGGGATTTATAGCCGTGAGTATATGTATGTATGTATTGAGGAATAATCACTCTAAAAGTTGCTTATAGGTATACTAGCTGACCCCACAGGCTTCGTACTATCAAATTTGCTTATGACAAAGCTTAAGGCGTTGTTTCCGGTACTCTTAGTTCAATCAGGCGTAAACTTTTTTTTTGGTTAAAAAGTTCCGGAATAAATGTATCCTATGTTATAATTTGGATCATTATCTAGCATTCTGCCAATTTTCATTCATATATATTATGCGCTTGAGGAGTCTTTTTGCCTCAAACACACATAAATATAATTTTCACATTTATAATATTAATAGGATTAATGTATGAGTATGTCAATGAGCGCCATCTTGTCAAAACGCTACATAAAAACTAAGAATACATCCTACAAAGCCGTCCTCTACTAGCAATAGCATTGACATTGCTGTAAAAATATATTTTTTGACTCTCTAGTCTAAACATTTCCATTGGTTTTACCACCTGAATATTATATTTCCTAAGTTTCTTAGTTTCACATCACATTTCTGATGATCTACGAGGCGCACGATTTATGATGTACCATCGCTGCATTTGATCAACTTATAAGACCTCAACGAATACTTTCTTAATATTTCCGCTGATAGAATATTCATATTCCGTTGAAGGAGTGCGTATTCTAACGTATATGAGAGCTGAAATGAAGCCGACAACAAAAGGAGACGGTAAGCGAAATCGCGGCAAAAACGCATATTGTGCTCGGATGCTGCTAGAAATGCAATAAAATGTTAGGGCTCTTCCTCTTCTGTACAATTAACTCAAATAATAACACATTTTACATACATACATATACTCACGGTTATAAATCCCTTAACGGGGTAGCCAGAGCTTTGAATTGAAAAATTCCTCAGCCACTTTTGGAAGTTGATTGGGGAAAAGATGGTAATAACAAATGTTTTTGGTGACGGGTCTCCAACCACATCGCCCAAAAATCACTTAATAAGCCCCTATACCCTTAGCCGCCTCTTACGATCACCCACGGGTAGAAATGGGGTAGTGTTATTCTAAGCCGACACTACACAGCTAAATTTTACATGACTCAAAAGAACATAGCTCTCTTGGCATGAGATGGGTGAAAGCGAGTAACGACTTTTATAACAAACACTCAGATTTTGTGAAGAGAAGAATAACGGACTCCTTTTTTCTAAGCTACGGGGATTGCATAGAATAGCTAGGTAACAGTCTAGCACATCATTCGGTAAGGAAAATCTTGTAAATAAGGAATAACTGGTGATGAATACAAAGCCAAATTGTCTAACAGAAACTTAAAATACTCCAAAACCGCAAGTACCTCGTGCGGCACCCACCCACATAAAGAAATACTTTAGTGTCGTTCTAGCGCGAATAACGAATATCTTTACATATACTAACGGCTATAAATCCATAGAACTGGTAGCCAGAGCTTCGGAATAAGAAATTCCTCAGCCAATTTTGGAAGAGTGGGGGAAAATATTGTAAAATAAAGGTTTTTGGTGATGGTATCTTGAAGGTTGGGTAAGGAAAAAGTTGGTAAAATAAAGAAAGGATGATGTTGGATTTTAAACGACATCGCCCAAAAATCACATAAAAGGCCCCAATACCCTTATACGCTTCTTACATGTATGTATACTACTATAATATAATATAATGTATATATTTTTGAGAGAGAGGTGAATATGACCAAATGCGTGATTGAGATTAATGGTAAGAAAGTGGAACAAGTGAAAGAGTTTGTATATTTGGGAAGTTTGTTTACTAGGGATGGAAAGTGTGATGAAGATATCGAGAGAAGAGTGAAAAAGGGTAATGCGGTAAATGGAGCACTGGATAGTCTAATGTCTAGTCAGTCGGTGTCTGAAAAGGCCCGAATGGCTGTGCATGATGCTGTCCTTGTTCCTACGCTTATGTATGGCAGTGAATGTTGGGTGTGGCAGAAGAAGCATGAAAGTAGAGTGAATGCAGTAGAAATGAGATCCCTCAGAAAAGTGTGTAATGTAAGGTTATGTGATCGTGTGAGGAATGATGTGATTCGTGAAAGGTGTGGTGTAAAAGATGATATTGTAAGAAAGATAGAAAAAGGAATGCTGAGATGGTTTGGGCACATAGAGAGGATGGATGACAGTAAATTGGTGAAAGAGATATATAGAGCCAATGTGGAAGGTAATGTTAGTAGAGGACGACCTCGGAGGACACATTTGGATCAAATAGAAAATGTGCTCAAAAAGGCAGGTGTCCGCAGTATGAAGAATAAAAGAGCATGTATGAAAAGATTGATGGATGTAAACGAAGCCAGAGAAGTTTGCCAGGATCGTACAAGGTGGCGATCGATAGTCTCTGCCTACCCCAATGGGAACTAACGGCGTGAGAATATGTATGTATGTATGTATATATAACTATAATACCCACTGAAAGAGATGGGGTAGTGCTATTATAAGCCAACATTTCACAGCTTAGTAGTAGTGCTGGAAAAATAAATAAAAACGAAAAGTAAGGTTCAGAGTGGAAGAGCGATAGGAACTAGATATTATTTTACGAATCCGTGTAAGAGCGTCGAACAATGGACTGGTTTTATGAACCCGACGCTCAATGGGCCCGGTAACAATGATGCATCTCTAGCGTGGATCACCTGATAAAACGTTCATTACTACAGTTTTTATATCAGCTTACCTTTTTGAAAATGAAAAATATATCAAACGTTACATAGGTACTATTTAATGTTTTACAGAATCGCTGGCTTTGCCTGTGTAGTGGCTAACAATAGGATTATTTCTTCTCTTTTCGCAGATGTGATGTGGGACGATGTGAGTGTCGGCGGCTTGAAGTGATTGTTGGGCGATATCGTTTAAGATCCAACATCAACCATCATTTTTTTACCAATTTTATTGTCTCTAAACTTCGGACTTTTTCAGGGTAGATTTATGTGCCTACGTACGTACCTTATATTAGAAACAATATCAATTCGTACTTTAAAAGCAAACACTAATTAAATTTATGAAAGAAACAAAGGATAGAAGAATTTAGCACTAGAAGCCGTTAACACGCTCAATATCACCGCAACAACACCGCAACACAATCCCTGCCGATGTTGGAATTTTACTTTCCTTTATTAATTAGTAACTAGCTGACCCGACAGACTCCGTACTGTCAAATTTGCTTATGACAAAGCTTAAGGCGGTTTTTCCGGTACTCTTAGTTCAATGGGGTCATTATCTAGCATTCTGCCAAATTTCATTCATATATATTATGTACTTGAGGAGCCTTCTTGCCTCAAACACACAAACATCTAACCATCTGAACTTTTAAATTTATTTAATCGCCACATTTTTAATAGTAGTTTCCGTATAGGATCATTATACGAATTGCTTCAATATCAATATTAATCTAATATAATTAATTATATGTATAATAACATAACATACATAACATAACATAAACGTTCACGCCGAATATCCCCGAGTGGGTTGGCAGAGGTACTAATACTTCTGAACATCACGTGACTTTGTCACCTGGTGTTCAGAGTACCCACGTTTTGCATGGGCAGTGTACTCACGTGATTTCAATTATGATGATAGCTCAATGGGTAGAACACCGGTTAACGTGCAAGCGACTAGTGTTCAAATCCCGGGTCGGGCCTACACCAATTTGTCTTTTCTAAAGACATAAGTGTGGTTAATTTATCATGGTTGTTAACAGTGAGGGAAAACATCGTGAGGAAACCCACATGGCTGAGTTGTACTTGTGACACTGTATTCGTACAAAACGGCGATGGGCAATAATATTAAATAAAGAGCATATTATCATATTATCTTAATTATATGTATAATAAAATAACATAACAATCATAACATAACATAAACGTTCACGCCGAATATCCCCGAGGGGGTTGGCAGAGGTACTAATACTTCTGAACATCACGTGACTTTGTCACCTGGTGTTCAGAGTACCCACGTTTTGCATGGGCAGTGTACTCACGTGATTTCAATTATGATGATAGCTCAGTGGGTAGAACACCGGTTAACGTGCAAGCGACTAGTGTTCAAATCCCGGGTCGGGCCTACACCAATTTGTCTTTTCTACAGACATAAGTGTGGTTAATTTATTATGGTTGTTAACGGTGAGGGAAAACATCGTGAGGAAACCCACATGGCTGAGTTGTACTTGTGACACTGTATTCGTACAAAACGGCGATGTGTAATAATCTTAAATAAAGAGCATATTATCATATTATCTTATATGAGAGCACAGCTTCCAAACTAATATAAAGTAAATATATGATGAATTTAGACGAGCGTTAATAGCGAAGCTATAAACGCTAAACTAAAAGCACCTGCTCTCTCTGTACGTAACCAAGTTGATACAAAATATGCAGCAAATCCGGAACAAGTTCTAGTAAATTACTAATAAATAAAGATAAAATAAATGAAAGAAAAATTTCGACACAGGCGGGAATCGAACCCAAAGAAAAGGTAGACAAGTAGCCTTCCGAATTTGTAATGAATTCGGAGGTAGGGAACGCAAACAAACTTAAAAGTGTAATAGAAACAAAGGATAGAAGAATTTCGCGCTGGCAGCCATTAACACGGTAGCTCAATTGGCAGAGTGACGGGTGCGTATACCCGAGGTCGCGGGTTCAATTTCCGCCTGTGTCGAAATTTTTCTTTCCTTTGTTTTTCTTTATTTATTAGTACTAATCCCCACATGAGGTTTTCATGAACAAAAACATTCAAATTAAGTTCTAGTAAAACTTAATATTCATTTGAAGATGTCATCAGTCATAGGAGTACATACATACGTATACACACGGTTATAAAACCCTAAAAGGAGGAGCTTCAGAATACGAAATTCCTCAGCAACTTTTGGGAGTAAATTGGGGAAAAGATGATAAAACAGAGGCTGGTGATAGGTCTCCAACCGCATCGCCCAAAACCATTTAAAAACCCCATATCATTAGTCGTCTCTTACGAACTCCCACGGGCAGTAATGGGGTAGTGCTATTCTAGGCCACGTAAATATAATATTGAATTCTTGGGAATAATCATTATAAAAACAAGAATATTGTTTTTCAACCAATAAAGTATAATATAGTATTATATTATTTGTGCTAATACTAAACTTTTTACAAATTAATTAAATAAGCTTATTTTGTGCCATAATTTGCCGCACTTGAAACTGTCTAAACATAATTCTATCGTCGTACTGTAGCGCTTATAGTCACTTAGAATGAGTTCATATGGCCAAAATAGCTAAAAACATTCGTCATAAAAAGTTTATCGTTTCAAATTATTCATAATCACAATAAAATTCCCGCAAACAGTTTCAAACAGTACTGTCGCTCGTCACATATTATAATTTTACAGTTGAATTTCCCTAATTTTATGAATGTTGCTGTTAATTTGGTTTGGGATTTATGCTTCATAGGGTTGGTTCGTTTTACTGTTTGATGGTTGTCTCTAGCTGCATTTAGTAGCTTCCCGGAGCAATTACACTTAACGACCCGATAAAATTTTGATTTAAATGTAAAAAAATACACTGACAAAGATAGGGCGTTGCTAGTTTGATGGTACGTCGTGCAGTAAATAACCTATAAGGTCTGAAATGTTTTTTTCATAAAGTTTATAAAGCAATAAATATGTTAGTAGGATTATCTCCTTCTGTTTTATTTTAGTATGATTATTTATTCTAAGAATAAAAATACATTTTATTTCAAGTGCAAGAATCACAATGTTTTATTTATTATTTACATGTCAACATTTAGTCAACGAGAATACAACCATAAACTATATACAACATCTTTCCCTTTATGTAGTTTTAATACAAACAATGAAACAAAACAAACGAAGTACTTACACAAGGAAAATGAAATTAAAACCTAATCAACTAGTTCAACAAACATCAGCAAAATATAAATAAAATCAACAATCATATCCAAATCTAACAGGCTTCTTAATCACTCGGCCATACCTTGACACTACAGGAACTGTCTCAGAGATAGTATTGGCCGATTTTGGGATCTCAGTTAGCACATTATTATTATTTGATATCGCGTTGTCACAATTACGCTGTTGTGTTTCAACCCTTTCCATTCGAGGAGCAATATGTATTTCGTTTCTCCTATACCTACCATCATTAATATCTGATTGGACGTAATAGGATCTTGGACAACCACTATTCCCTAATATGATGCCCGGTTCCCAGGAACAATTAGGAAGTCTTTTAAAATTAACTGATTGACCCCGAAAGTATTCTGGTCTTTTACAAGCCTTTCTGTTATAATATTTCTCCATTCTTAATTTTTCAGCTCGTTTTAATTTAATAACATCATTGATACTAAATTTTGGTTTCAAACTATTATATGTACAAGGAATGTTAGTTCTTAAATTTCTACCCATCAGACAAGCAGCTGGTGAACTTCTTTTCTCTTTTGGCGTGGTTCTTTGATTAAGCAAAGCTAAATAAAAATCTTCTTTAGCATCTATTGATTTTTTCAAAATATTTTTCATCACTTTCACTGCACTTTCAGCTAACCCGTTAAAAATTGTTCATAACTAATCACATTACATTGTGCTCCTGTATCTACCTTCAAAGAAATTGCTTTATTATTAATATCCATATTTACTACATACCATTTTGAATAATCATCTCCCATTTCTAAACTACTCACATAAAATAGTTCTTCATTGCTTTCATGGTTCACTTCAGACGACCGCAACAAATCAATCTGTTTTTTCTTGGACATACATTTTGTTGCAAAATGATTAATTTTATTACAGATTTTACATTTTTTTCCGTAAGCTGGGCAACGTCCATAATCATGTAACCGACCGCAATATGTACATTCTTTTTTCTCACTGTTTCTTAATACATCAATGGGTTCTTCTTTTATATTTATCTCGTCACTGAATTTCTCACTCTTTATTACCTTCATTTGATCTTTTACCACAATTTGCATTCTGCAAATGTCTAAAGCTGCTGTTATGTCCAAATTCGGTGTCCTTAATAATGTCTGTTGTAAATTGCTATCATATATACCACATACAAATACATCTTTTATTAAACTGTCCTTTAATTCTCCAAATTCACAACTTGTAGCAAGATTTTTCAATGATGTCAAATAGCTTTCAAAACTCTCTCCATCCATTTGTTTTCTTGTCAAAAATTTAAATCTCTCAAAAGTTATATTAACCGTAGGTACAAAATGATAGTCAAATTTTTTTAAAATCATATTCAAATCATCTTTTTCTGTATCTGATAGTTGAAAAGATAAAAATATGTCCCTTATCTCATCACCACCGTGATATAACAAAATAGCCACTTTTCTTTTTTCAGGAGCTTCAAAGTAATAAGCATTGATATAGCTATCATATGCTCTCTTAAACTTTTTCCAGTTGTTCGCCACATTACCTACCATACTCATGGGTTCCAAGGGTAACATTATATTTGCCATATTGTTTCAAAATTCAATTATTCAAAGTACTATATTAAAATTACAAATTACTAAATCAATATTTCAACAAAAAAAAGCTATAATCGCTGTCACCATGTTTTATTTTAGTATGATTATTTATTCTAAGAATAAAAATACATTTTATTTCAAGTGCAAGAATCACAATGTTTTATTTATTATTTACATGTCAACATTTAGTCAACGAGAATACAACCATAAACTATATACAACAAATAATATACATATGTTACAAGAAACCTTACTTTTAGTTTAAAATATCTGGAGTTATTTTGAAAAACACTTGTATTAATTGTTTTTATAAATAAAATTGAAGTACTCGTTTGTAGTATGAATATAGCTGTTTATAATTATACGTATATCAATGTATATTTGATAAATATAGCTAAAGTTTTTTTTTAAATTTCTGGCAGTTTGTCTATTTATTTCAGCTATTTAACAGATTTTTTATTGACAGACAGTCGGTGTTTAAAGGGTTATCTTGGATTACTCTTAGGGCCAGTTTTTTGATCCGTGGTTAACTCAACCATTTGTTAAAAACCGTAACTATTAGTTAAATATCAGCCAAATGCATTTTTTGACCCGTGGTTAGAGTAACTAATGTCAAATATCGAACCAAAATGGATTTACGATTTGACTACTGGTTAGACATTTAACTATAGTCAATGTCACGTCAATGTAACAAATGGTTATATTTTTAACTACGGATCAAAAAACTGGCCCTTAATCCGTAATAAATTGCAAAACGTGTTAACACGAATATTTTTTTATTTTTGTGCAATTCATTTTATTATCTTCTTTATTTCGGTTATGAACTAATAAATAACTAACATCTAACAAAAGTTGAACATCTATCTTTGTTCAGTTCAGTCATTTATTGGCAAACATCTTTGTTTGCAATTTGCACTTCACAAACCAAGACATAAACCTAAAGAAATAAAAGAATATCCAATACATATAAAGGAAAGATCAACAATGCTGTGTAGTATCGGCTTAGAATAGCACTACCCCATTTCTTCCGGTGGGTGTACGTAAGAGGCGACTAACGGTATGGGGCTTTTAAGGGATTTTTGGGCGATGCGGTTGCGGTTGATGACCCATCACCAACAACCTTTATCTCACCACCTTTTTTTCCACTTAACTTTCCAAACGTGACTGAGTAATTTCTACTTCCTTAGCTCTGGCTACCCCATCTAGGCATTTATAGCCATGAGTATATGTATGTATAAAAAGATCAACGTCAAACGATAGTTTCAGAATATCTTAGTTACATAGAAAATTTAAACCCGCAATATCATTTACTGACGCGGTGAAAGCCCTGTGTCACTGGTAATTTATTTCATCCATATGGATTTTTGAACATGAGCTATAATCCCAACAGTTTAAATGCCACCTCATTGCTTTTGTTTTTTTAGTACCTAAGACGTGTTTTAAACACACAACGTGTACGCGGTTAATATAATAAATAACAGTTAATCATTTGTTCCCATTACTTGATGGATGCTTCCTGATCTGCTTTGGGATTTACATATTTCGGTTTTGGTTTATATATTTAGTTACGAATATTTTCAAAGGAAATTTTTCCTCCGCTGTCAAAGTTTTCTAAGGAAAACCCCCCACAGTCTATCTGTCTATCTCCAGGCTGTATTTCATACACCTGAAAGCTGAAATTTTCACAAATTATGTATTTCCGTTGCCGCTTTGAAAACAAATACAAAAATAGTACGGGGGGTCTCACAAAACTTTCTTAAAAAAGGGTAACAATTATCCGCTTCAAATTTTTACAGAATATTTATTGATATATTATCTTTTAAAATAAATAATCAAATAACAATAAACCGCTTGGCAGTTTTTTACTATTACGGATACAAAATTGTATTGCAAAAAAAAGTTAAGTGGTATTTAATTACGTCCAAGCAAGATGTAAGTATTCTTAGCACCTCTGCTAACATTTTGAGTGTTAACAACATGAAAATGAGACGAAGACTGACAGAGATTAAAATCAATAGACAGGCAAATGTGGTTAATTAGGTCAAGAATTGAACTGATGATTAAACTGATTACTTCTTATCACTATTTGCTTAACCTAGATTATAATGAAAAAATAATGAAAATTTAAGAACTATAGTCATAATGTTTGAAGACTTGAGATTAGACCAACTAATTTTAAAAGCAGTAAGTATGAATTTGTGTAGAAAAAATTCAGTGAAATTCACCGGAACTAGCACATACTAACTAGCTTATGTCTGAAGACTTCTACTATGTATCAAAACTACTTCATCTCTTTAATCATCTAGCCGTGTAGTGTCAGTTTAGATTGCCGTGTAGTGTCGGTTTAGAATAGCACTACCCCATTTCTTCCGGTGGGTGTACGTAAGAGGCGACTAACGGTATGGGGCTATTAAGGGATTTTTGGGCGATGCGTTTGGAGACCCATCACCAACAACCTTTATTTTTACTATCTTTTCCCCACTCAAATTTCCAAAAGTGGCTGAGGAATTTCTAATTCTTTAGCTCTGGTTACCCCTTCCTGGGATTTATAGCCGTGAGTATATGTATGTATGTTCATCTCTTTAAAAGCATACATTTGAAGAGCTGCTGGTGGTAGTAGTATTATTAGTTGCTAGTAGCGTAGTTTAGTTACTTTGTTTTTTTTGTGTGACACATCTGTTTTTATATTTGTGTGTTTGTTTGTTCTTTGAGAGAGAAGAAAATATGAGCGAAAAAGTGATTATGATTAATGGTAAAAAAGTGGAACTAGTGAAAGAGTTTGTATATTTCGAAAGTTTGTTTACTAGTGATGGAAAAGTGTGATGAAGATATTGAGAGAAGAGTGAAAAAGGGTAATGCGGTTAATGGAGAACTGGATAGTGTAATGTCTAATCAATCGGTGTCCAAAAAAGCCCGAATGGGCGTGCATGGTTGTTCTTGTTCCTGCGCTTATGTATGGCAGTAAATGTTGTGGCAAAAAAGCATGAAAGCAGAGAGCAGCACGGTCAATGCAGTAGAAATGAGGTCCATCAGAAAAGTTTGTATTGTAAGGTTATGTGATCGTGTGAGGAATGTAGTGATTTGTGAAAAGTGATATTATAAGAAAGATAGAAAAAGGAATATTGAGATTGATCGTACAAAGTGACAATCGATAGTCTCTGACTACCCCAACGGAAACGAACGGCGTGAGAATTTATGTATGTACGTATGTTTGTTAACCTAGTTGTATTTTTTTTTGCAGCAGCTATAAAACGTGTTCTTTTTTGTCTTTCTTTCTTAAACCAGAAAAGAAAACATAAGCTATGGGTTGTTGAGCGCTATGAATGTTTTTTTTCAAAATGACTCTTTATATAGTGTTCATCTATTTAAAGACAGAAAGTATTTTTTGATAACAGCCTTTAGCTTTTGATTAGTAAACTATAAGCGATAAATAACCTCATTCAAGTGGTAGATCAATTAATTGATAATCAATATACAGGTCAACCGAGAACTCATTCAAGGAAATGAGAACGCCCTCTTATATACGGAATTATAGCCGAAAGCGACCGTCAATGTTCATATACATTATGTACAGGTAGGCAGGGTACTCCGAAACCACGCTTTAAATAAAATAAATAAAAAGCGTTTTTAAAAAGCGTAGGTATTTTTACAAACATTCTTGTTCTACATTTCGGCATGTAAATATTACATGGTTTTCATTTCAACACAAAATTAACTTAAAACAGTCGAATATTACAGTTTGCTACGACATCCTAAAAGACACAACCACCTAAAGCAGTGAACCATTGGGATATGCAACATAGCACCCACACCGTGGACACTGGAGTCCACATTGAGGTTCCGGCACGCATGGTCACTAAGCATACACATACTGGCACGAAGATATGGAGTCAGGGTTCCTGAGTGAATGGAATGATGTAGCGACGCGCTGTCAGTATACAATGATGCGCACTACATAAAATTAACCAACCAATAAAATTCGGTATGCAAACTTTTTTGGTATTTATTAACATACATATTCATACATACATATTCTCACGCCGTTAGTTCCCATTGGGGTAGGCAGAGACTATCGATCGCCACTTTGTACGATCCTGGCAAACCTCTCTGGCTTCGTTTACATCCATCAATCTTTTCATACATGCTCTTTTATTCTTCATACTGCGGACACCTGCCTTTTTGAGCACATGTTCTATTTGATCCAAATGTGTCCTCCGAGGTCGTCCTCTACTAACATTACCTTCCACATTGGCTCTATTTATCTCTTTCACCAATTTACTGTCATCCATCCTCTCTATGTGCCCAAACCATCTCAACATTCCTTTTTCTATCTTTCTTACAATATCATCTTTTACACCACACCTTTCACGAATCACATCATTCCTCACACGATCACATAACCTTACATTACACACTTTTCTGAGGGATCTCATTTCTACTGCATTCACTCTACTTTCATGCTTCTTCTGCAGCACCCAACATTCACTGCCATACATAAGCGTAGGAACGAGGACAGCATCATGCACAGCCATTCGGGCCTTTGCAGACACCGACTGACTAGACATTAGACTATCCAGTGCTCCATTTACCGCATTACCCTTTTTCACTCTTCTCTCGATATCTTCATCACACTTTCCATCCCTAGTAAACAAACTTCCCAAATATACAAACTCTTTCACTTGTTCCACTTTCTTACCATTAATCTCAATCACGCATTCGGTCATATTCACCTCTCTCTCAAAAACCATAGTTTTTGTTTTATCCACATTCACCCTCATTCCCTTTTTCTCAAAAGACGCACAT
Organism: Bedellia somnulentella; assembly: GCA_963576735.1. Lineage (NCBI taxonomy): Eukaryota > Metazoa > Arthropoda > Insecta > Lepidoptera > Bedelliidae > Bedellia > Bedellia somnulentella. Next base: position 3,884,084 of record OY755179.1, on the reverse strand, counting down.
GCAATATTCATCATCTCTTGCAGCTCTTCCACCGATGATGCAAGTAGCACTTGATCGTCGGCATATAAGAGGCATTTAATGATGAATCCACCCATTCTCAATCCATAATCACTTTCACGCAACTCTGTTAAACAGTCATCCATGAACAAATTGAAGAGCCACGGAGAAGCTACACAACCCTGTCGGACACCCCGAGAGATCCCGAACCAGTCAGTATTTTCCCCGTTTACTCTCACACATGCACTGGAATCCTCATAGAGTGATACCAGTGCACGTATAAGTCGACTCCCCAAACCAAACTTGGATAACACCTCCCATAAACACTTTCTTACCACCCTATCATACGCCTTCTCTAAATCAATGAAGGAGCAATACACCTTTCGGTTCTTAGCTAAGAACTTTTCGGTGATGCTCCTTAAAGAGAAGATTTGGTCCATACATCCCATTCCCTTTCTAAATCCTGCTTGCACATCCCAAATTTTATCTTCCGTTTCATTCATCACTCTTTCAATCAAAACCTTTGCATACAATTTACCGACAATGCTGAGTAGGCTAATTCCACGGTAGTTTCTAGCCTCCTGGTGTGACCCCTTTCCTTTATATAAAGGCACAATTACCGCTTTGCACCAGTCTTGTGGCACTTTGCCACTCGACCAGCATTTTTGGAAAAGGAAGTACAACCAGGAAGCCACCACCCCTTTACCAGCCCTCAGCATTTCAGTGTTTATCCTGTCATACCCTGCCGCTTTCCCTAGTTTCATACTTTTCATTGCTTTCATTATTTCTTCCATACTGATCTCACTGTCACTAAAGTCACCCATAACGTCGTTCCAATCAACATTACTGCCGATTGGCGAAGAAATGGATGTATCCTCTTTTTCAAAGAGTCCCTCAAAATAGTTCTTCCATACTCGTCTTATGCTACTTTCATCCGTCGCCAATTCACCCTGTTCATCTCTCACAACATTCACTCTCGTGTTTTGGGAAACTCCCTTTTCTTTCCGGATATATTTCCAGAACAACTTTTGGTTATTCCGGAAATTATCGGAGAGTTTCCTCTCACACCATTCTATCAGATCACGCTTTTTCTTTTCTATTTTCTTCTTAACCTCATTCTTAACTCTCTTATATTCATCTTCACTATTCTTCACTACATCATCTGTTACTCTCGCATCCATTCGTTTACTAGCTTTAATCGCTAGTAAATCTAACCAAGCTTTCTTCTTATCTCCAACTGCTTCTTTCACATCTTTATCCCACCAACTTGTTGGTGGTCTATTTGCTCTTTTACTCAATCCACATACTTCCGTCGCACATTCAACCATTGACGATTTGAGCACATCCCATACTTCTTCTATTTCCAATTCATCCTTCATCTCCACGCAACTTAGCCTGTCGTCCAATTTCTTCATATATTCATCTCTAATATTTTCATCCTCTTCCAATTTCTCCACTTTTATTCTCGCAAAATCCGTTGTTGACACTTTAGGCCTGTGACGCCAACGCGTGCACAGACCCCTAAATCGTGATATAACGAGAAAGTGATCTGTGCCAACGTTAATGCCCCTATGGACTCTGGTGTCAACAACCTTTGCTCTTAGCCTTTCGGTATTTATTAAATATTTTTATTAGATAGTAAACACGAAAATAAAAGACTAATTTGAATATTTTCCATTTAAAATGACTAATTGTAAAGTTATGATTTTTTAAAGATTGTTCAACTTTTATACTTAATGACGTCACGATCGATAAAATCACGTAGCCACATGCAAATGAAGCGAAATGTTTTATAAAAATGTTGCTGATTGCAAAACGTATCACGAATTTGTGATGTCAAATGAAATTATTACGATATTATACTAAACAAACCTGTGATTTTCGATATTTTATTAATAAACTGCAAAACCGTATGTCTTTGAAACAGCATTGAAGGTCAAACACTGTTACAGTTTTTTGATAAAATAACAGTCATCTTAGCTTCAATTGATATAATTTCAAGAAAATATTGTTTATAGCCATAATTTCTCGAAATGGTTTTGTAATCAGCATCACTTTAGTAAAACTTTGCATACCGAATTTAACCTTACAGACACTTAAGTAGGCACATTTTAAATTTTACTTAAAATGTAGGTTTTAGGTGGGTGATTTTTAATACTAGCAGTGATTGATGTCCCCTACACTAGGTAAAACCTGTATCGTGTGGGACTATGAAGGCAGATTATAGTAAATAAATGAATTATAAGAATGCTGATAATTGTCACATTCCTCACTGCAATTCGTTCAAATTCGATATCAACTTTGCCATATGCGATAATTCAATGTTTTCGTCACATAATGGGACTGTATACGCTAGATGGCACAAATACTAATACGAATACTAGCTCAGAAGTAGAAGTAGTGGCTTGTTCAGTACACCAAGACCCAGCTGAAGATTCTTCCTTTTTCAGAGATGTGTGAACATCACCCATTTGCTAATTAATATTCATGTAGTTAAACATACATACATACATACTTACTCACGGCTATTAATCCCAAAAAGGGGCAGCCAGAGCTATAGAATAAGAAATTGCTCAGCCACTTTTGTTTTGTGAAATAAAGAAATGTAGTTGAAGTCGTACTATATTGTACAATATTTTAGTCATTAGAATCAAATTTAGCCGTGAGTTAGTTTATCTATCCGCTGTTGATCCAATTCCCAAATAAAATTATTATTAAAGATAAAAGTACCACCTTTAAGATACAAGTATTTGAGTTCGTTTTGATTCATTCAGAAACCAAAATTCTATCAATAATGTAGTAAAACGCTTTGAAAAAGTTAGTACTAAACAAACATATCGCAGGGCCCCAGAGTTAATCCAATAACGGCTACCTCACACGTGTGCTACCATTAATTTTGCATCAACGGAGCTGGCCAAAGTTACTGTTGAATTAACCAAAAGCTTAAAGCGTTAAGCCGATGACTAGAAACTTATACATTCGAACATACATGACGATATTCGAATGTGTGGATCTACTCCCAGTAAAAATAAAGTTGATAGTCCTTTGAATAACTAGTAATTGCTCAAACTGGTTAGTTAGTCCAGATTCAGTCAACACGTTGTCGTTGTATGATGGAGGTACGGTCACTAATAAAATATTAGGATTCACAAATATATTTTTTGTATTTTTATTTTGTATTCGTCAACATGTTATACTAAACTGCGCTTAAAGTTTAATTCAAGAGAGTTTAGTGTTTAAGATAAAATATTTCTCTTACTGTAAAAATCAAATAGCAAAATTTTTGTACTGGAATAGAAATATCATAAAACTTAAGGAGTGAAAAATACTGATATAACACAATGTTATTGTTAAGACTGTTAACTAAATAAATAATACCCTAAGTCGACACCCTTGGTTAGGAAGGTGTAGTGATATTCTAAGCCGGCACTACACGGCAGAAGTAATTTATAGTAAAAGAGCAAAAATAAAAAATAACATAACATAACATATACACACGGCTATAAATCCCTAGAAGGGGTAGCCAGAGCTAAGGAATTAGAAATTCCTCAGCCACTTTTGGAAAATTGAGTGGGGAAAGGATGGTAAAGTAAAGGTTGTTGGTGATGGATCTCCAACCGCATCGCCCAAAAATCCCATAAAAGTCCCAATACCGTTAGTCGCCTCTTACGTACACCCATCGGTAGAAACGGGGTAGTGCTATTCTAAGCCGACACTACACGAAAAACAAAACATTTCTATTAATCCTCAACTACTGTCACTTCCATACATTGGCAGGTGGAAGCGAGGCCGTGTCAATAGTCTGCCAAGGTAATATAATAACAGGTAGCAGACGTACCTAGCAACTCGCTTTAAAATTAGGTTTCGCACTCGCACTGTTCTCTCGCTTAATGCAATTGCCATCCATATTTAATGATTTGTCTCTCTTAGGTTTGACTGATGTACTCATGGGTATGACTTGCAAGTGGGACGTAGAGTTGAAAAGGTTTTTTTTGCCATTTTTGGACGGTGGCAATTATATGATGGACCAGTACATATTTATATTAGTTTGGTTTTCGAACACTTTAATAGCCGCATAGCCGTACATACATACAAACATATACTCACGGCTAAATATCCCAAAGAGATATCGGAATTAAAAATTCCTCAGCCACTTTTGGAAAGTTGAGTGGGGAAAAGATGATAAATAAAGGTTTTTGGTGATGGATCTCCAACCGCATCGCCCAAAAAACACTTAAAAGACCCAACACCGCTAGTCACCTCTTACGTACACCCACCGTAAGGAATGGGGTAGTGCTATTCTTAGCCGACACTACACGGCGAGTGAGCCTATGTATGTTTGTAAATTGAAAAATATGTATTGCACATAACACAAGCATACAGTAAATATTGCAGTAATTTTGATACAGATGCATAATAGCACAAGAACAGATGAGGAAAAGCTGTTAATGCAGTAATTAAATGAAATGTATTCATTCAGTAGCCATAAGTCTTCATTGATGTTACATGGCTATATTCAGGGCATTCCATTACTTACCTTATGGGGCGTCTGAAAAGTATAAACATTTATAGCCAGGTGGTTTCGGCTTAGAATGTCACTACCCCTTTCTACCCACGGGTGTCGTAAGAGGCAACAAAGGGTCCGCGATCCCCAAAACCACCAAATCCCAACCGCATTTCGCATCATTTAGGTGGTTTTTGGGCGATGCGGTTCTACCATCAACTTTCAAATGTGGCTAAGGAGTTTCCAGCTCTGAAGCTCTGGATACCCCTTTTTGAGAGTTTATGGTCGTAAGGTTATGTTATTTATTTACGAAATTAGTAACTGCCTTATAAACATTCAGAATTCACAATAAATCAAAAACAACAACTGACAGGCAAACAAATAAAAATATAGAAAAGGTACAAGTTTAAATTGTTTTCTAGAAATTAATGTCTATGAGAAGATATTCATTCTGAGAGGCGTCTTGCGCTGAGGCGCTGAGCTATCCTTTCAGCGCTCTCATGATTAATGGCAACTTATTTTTCAGCGGAACATCTGCTACGTTTATTTCAGTTTCGACAACTCTGAGGAAATTGAGAAAATTTGTTATTCTACAATTAATTGCATTGGTTGTGGTTTAGTTAGTTACGATTGCTTGCTGGGTCCTTGATCGAACGGTCAGAGTATTTGGCTCAAGAGCCAGAGGCATCGAATTTCAAATCATGGTTATGATAAAAAAAATGCAATGTAGTGCCGGCTTAGAATGTCGCTCCCACTTTCTACCCACGGGTGGCGTAAGAGGCGACTAAGGGTATTGGGGCTTTTTATTGGATTTTTGGGCGATGCGGTTGGAGACCCATCACCGAAAACCTTTATTTTTACCATCTTTTCCCCACTCAACTCCCAAAAGTGGCTGAAGAATTTATAATTCCTTAGCCTTGGTTACCCCTTCAAGGGAAATATAGCCGTGAGTATATGTATGTATGATAAAAAAAATGTCATCCATATCCAATGACACCAAGAGTAGCTTGAAAACTTAAGCTTGCCCAAGTGCCCGACTAAAAAAGATGGATATTTGGATTGAATCAGGCGTTACTTTGCGGAAATCCATAGCAATACATAGTATTGAGATGGATATTTGTTTAAAGCACATACTACTTACAGAATATACCTATGTAATGAAAACTCTAGATTTTAGATGTGTACGTTATAGAAAGTTCAACCACTTGAGAGATAAGCGACCATACGAGTAACTAAAAAGAGAATAGATATTTAATAAACTTTCTTACATACTCACGGCTATAAATCCCTAGGAAGGGTAGCCAGAGCCAAGGAATTAGAAATTTTTCAGCCACTTTTGGAAGTTAAGTGGGGAAAAGATCGTAAAATAAATGTTGTTGGTGATGGGTCTCCAACCGCATCGCCCTAAAATCCATTAAAAAGCCCATATTCCTTTTGGGTTTAAAAGATGCAGAAAATTAAGAGTCAGTCCTTATCTGTCCAGTCCGATAAGCGGATAGTAGAATAAGCGGTTATTCAAAAAATAAGTACGTCATGTAAAGTTCCATGTACAAAAATTAATTAACCTTTACTCTTATGGTAATTTAGTTTTAATTTCTAGCTTATAACTACATATAAAAAATAAAAAGATATTTAAAAAAATGTAAAAATTAAATAGTGGTGATAAAGACATTAACTGTGTCTGTTATTTTGATGACTATCACTAGTCAAGTAGTCACTAATATATATGTCGTATTTCATATACATTATGAAATCAACAATTCAAGATTATCCCATCAAATATCCTGAGGAAATAAACTTATTCGGTACTAATACTCAAGACTCAAACCATGCCTGAATTAAACATAAAACATACGAGGCTCTAAAAATCTATATACTCTTATCAACAAACGGCAGCATTTACTAAACGAAATGAAATCCTTGTTACGTTTGAAGGGTCTCCCTAAACCTCGGATTTACAACAGAAAATTATGTCTTAAGCTTCCCAAAGCTGGGCATACGCGCGATGCTGTTTTAATTGTGTTTACCGAGACAGAGTTTGCAAACAATTCAGGCACTTACTTAATTTTAGGCCTGTGCCGGCTCTTTCGGGATTTCATATTCATTTTCTTACCGTTTCATAGTCAGATCACTGTGTTCTGAAATTATGTTTTATTTAAACCGAGCGTATTTTAGTTCAGAAACGTGTTGTTTAGGTGTCTTTATGAATGCAAATTAAGAAAAAATGGATTCAGGTACACATATTAACACATACATACATACATATACTCACGGCTATAAATCCCTAAAAGGGGTAGCCAGAGCTGAGAAATTAGGAATTACTCAGCCACTTTTGGAAGTTGAGTGGGGAAAAGATGGTAGAATAAAGGTTTTTGGTGATGGGTCTCCAACCGCATCGCCCAAAAATCCCTTAAAAAGCCCCAATACCGTTAGTCGCCTCTTACGTACACCCACCGGAAGAAATGGGGTTATGCTATTCTAAGCCGACACTACACAGCTTTCTTTACTTACTAAATATATCCAGTAGTTTAAGTTCTGCAGTGTAAAATGCTTTTATAACACTTAAATAGACTGCAAAAATAATTAAAATTCCTTTGACTTTTGCCAAACTAAGTATTAAAAACATACAAAGGGATTAGAGCGTTTTTGTGATGTATGAGGGACATAGTTGAAAACCAAATATAATTAATGATTGCCTTCTGATGCAATATATTTTTCTTTCACTAAACAAACACAAAGAATTACTAATTCCAAAACTTTAGCCTTCCCATCCCTTCCCTTCTTTTCACTTTTCTTTAAAAATCATAGCCGGTATTTAATACTGCGGTAGAATATCAATGAAATTTATATTGTACCGACTAATTTCGTGCATGTAAAGAGGTCGTCATTGTTGATATTTAGTTATCGTAAAAGTTTAATGAAGTAATAATATAAATTACCCACATAAACACGTGGTTACGTCATTAAAGTAAATTTAAATAAATAAATAAGAATTAGCCATTTTGCTATTTAATGAGTTTGCTTATGGCTCTCAGTAAAAAGTGCTTGCCGAATTTTAAGACACAATTCTACGACGTTTTGATAGTATACAATTAGGAAGTAGCTGGAAGAACATTAACTATAATGTTTTGTAGTTTTTATTACACTTTTTTGCCTGAACTGTAACCACTCTCATGCCTATAATAACTATATTTTTCCTTGCTGCTTTATATACTTATACTATGGTTGTGTTACTTATTACAACACCTACACGAAAAGCCAGCTATTGATTGCAAATCGTTGCTTTCTATAGCTTGGATTAGATGTTTAAAATACAATCACAAAATTAAGTCGATGGATTTTATTCTAAGCCCATACTTATCAAAATGCTATATTTTTCAAAATGAGCACTAAATCTGCCCAACACGCTCGTACATACGGCTCATAGGCTAGTCAATTAAATTTCTGTAGGCTGTCTCATCGTAATCAACTAGGCTGTTAATATACTCAATTGTACAGTTACCCCAACAGCTATCAATTGCGAACATTGCGAAATGTTTGAGTAATAATTGTGTTGACACACTCTCACAGCGCACGCACACACACTTGACACACACACTTGACACACACTCACACACACTCGGCAAATATTGTTGGTTGATGATTACATTTGGCTTGCTTCCAGTTGGTTAGGATTTCGGTGGCTACACTGAAACAACACAGATCAAATATTTATAAAGTGTTCATTCGAACGCTTCAAGAAGTATTAAGAATACGAATTTTTTGTCTTCCGATAAAAGCGAGTGAGCATTTTTTTGGTAACTGATTTAGATTGTAATTCAAGTAATAAGTTAATTATTTTATTAAAAAAACAAAAACTTAAGATCAATATATAGAAACTACGAGAAAAATCTAAAATTATATCGGTAACCAATAGGTATAATTTTAGATATGATGTAATAATATAATTAACGTTTATTTGACATATGCATATTAAATAAATTATTCATTAGCTTTTTTACACAAAATACAACACAGATCAAGAAAAAAATGGGAAATAACGTTGGTTTGTTCAAATTCAAATTCAAATTCAAATTCATTTCACTTGGTTAACAGCAAGAGTTTTCGAAAACGCTTATTTGCCAGCCCCTTGGGTCATAATTTTGACCTAGTTTAGTTAATAATACACAATACAATTTTAAAAACCAACAAGATTCAAAGTAGGCAACCCACAGCGAGATTAAGCTATAGTTTCAGTAGCAATATTGTTTGCAAAGCAAACACTCGTAAATATTTTCAGCTTCGCTGCTTTTGGTTACTCATTTTCTTCTGTACTAATTAAAACTGCAAGGAAATGTCTTAAAACCTTTTTTGATACGTATTGTTATATCTTCCGATTTAAGTTAAAAATAACATGACTTACTTTTATATTAAGACGTTGTCAGGGTGGGTGTAACTAGTGAAGAATATTTAATTTATCTTTGATTTAGTAATTACTTTTATTTTTCAGTTTAACAAAGTCTATCCTTGCTAATAAGCCTACTAACCGGCAGCCGTAATAAAACAATTTGTTACTCAGCAAAGAATTCTTTCGAACGTCTTTATTACCTAATTTAATGAAAATAAATGGAGTTACGGAAATGGACGGATAAATCAAAATATAATATATTAATTATGATGTTTTTACCCAGTAGATCTATCTCGCTTGAATAGTAACTTTAGTGTAAAACATGATGCCAATGTATATACGCCTTAAATGATTCGAATCTCTGACTTTTGACTTAAATGTTAATTAAAACTTGAACCAATTTGTCTACGACAAAACTTCTACTACTACGAAATTTGCTACGGTGATAAGTACTACGAGACAAATTCGTAGTTTAGTACGCTCTCAGCATACATTCCAAGTGCATACATACATAGATATACTCACGCCATGAATTCCCATTAGGGTAGGTAGAAACTTTCGATTGCCCCTTTGTAAAATCCTGTGAAACCTTTGATACTTCATTCTCATTCCTCAGTCTAATAAATTTATCATATTCTTAACGGTGAGGGAAAACATCCTGAGGAAACCCACATGCCTAAGTTTTACTTTGTTATATGACAGTGTACTCGTTCATAACGGTGATAGGCCTGCCCCCTATCACGAGAGTACACTGTCTAAGCAAAACGTGGGTACTCTGAACATGAGGTGACATTGTCACATAATATTCAGGAGTATTAGTATCTCTGACAACCCCTTCCGGAATATACGGCGTGAATGGTTGAGTTGAGTTAAGAATCTTTTCGAATACTTGTCTTGTAATAAACTAGATCTTAGAATTCCTTAAATTCAAGTTTAAATATACTAGTTGTAATACTTTTAAAGCTTAGCTGACTGCACTGAAACTAACTTTTAGCTGACGGACGCGATTTCACCCAAGCGGCTTACATACAGTTGAAGCCTTTGAGATATAAGTGGACCAACAATAAATAAGTTTATCTTTAAGTTCATACTGAATTTGAATTATAGTCAAATTTATTAGACACATGTTATGTAATGGGATGGGATTTATACATAAGCTATATGTGTCGCAGCCAAATGGTTTAACGATATAACGTTCAGCCAAGTGGTTGGATGTTGTGTTCAACTTAATGGCTGACTGAAGTTTAGCCCTTTACTAGGAGCCGGCGTTTAATTAAGCGGCTAGCTGCTTTGTCAGCTGGCTGATTTAACCAGTTGGCTGTGACATATACATTGGGTTGTATTCTGTCAAGTGACAGTGTATTCGTACAAAACGGCGATTGCAAGTAAACTGTTCAATCCAAACGTGGGTACTTTGAACACCAGATTACAATGTCACATGATGTTCAGATGCATTAGTGCCCCTGCCAACCCCTTAGGGAATATACAAAAATGTTGTAACTGAAGCGGTAATGTCATCTGATATTTGCATTTAAGTTTACCTTTACCAATATTTTGGATATTATTTATATACGATTATAACATTGACTCTTATTTAAAAAAAAAACATACCAACTTGTTTTAAAAATTGTAACTTCTTAAGACAAAACACATTAAGTACGTTTAATTTCCCGCTCTTTCTTGTCCAATCGGTTTCAGTTTTAATTGTAGCCGCAGTATTGCAAGGGTCTGCGTACCGCCCGTTTTATTTATTCGTAGTGGCAGTTTAATCGGAACGAGGCCGCCACGGCCTCTTTGGTCTGAAATACGGTCCAATTAAATCGGACCATTGTCGATGGCACAGCTTTTATTGTGTCTGTGGTCGGTAAGTTCCTTTAAATACTTGGTTTAATTGTTTCTATTTATTCGAAGACATTCATTTGCTTGTTGGCCAAACTATTTTAAAGTGTTGGGGTTTTATTGTAGATAGTATTTAATGTGTTGGCGTTGTTTAATTGTTGAGCTACAGAAATGTTACCATTATTTTTATTTGGAAATGGTTATCAGCAAAAAACAACTCAAATTTTATTAATCTCCATCACATTAAACGATTATTTACTAAACTTTATTACTAGATATATTTTAATTATTCTGGTATAATGTGTACATGCCACTAAAATAAGTATGATTTAAGCTGCACAAATCCATTCGCAATTTGTCTAAGGTGCAAGCGGTATAAAAAATCGTAGATAACATAAGATTTCTTAAAATTTACTTAAAAATAAAGAACGATTGTTACAGAACAAGAAACTGACAATTTTGCTACATTATTAATGCATTATTGATTTTTAAACCTTTTTTAAAATACGTGAAATTTATATTAATTTATTCAAGAAAAAAAAAACAACAATTACCTACATTCACAAACAACTACTGAAAAATCATCTCTATTAATAAAAAATCTTAATACTTAACAAATCCTCACTCCCTCTTAAGTAGTCGAGTTGACTATAGACACAAAGTCACACATCGTTAACACAATGGAGTGGAGTGGCAGCCACTCCGAGCCCCACCGCAGACGTGTCGTGATAACGCACGCACAGGTGAATAAACTCGGGATTTCATTTATTAGTCGGAGCTGTGATTTTGCAATTTATACATGGTTTGGCTTCGTTGAATGGGTTTTCATTGCACACTGTTTTAATACCATTTCATTTATACATGTAAAATTATTTTACTAGCTGTTTAGAGTCGGCTTAGAATAGCACTACTCCATTCCTTTCCGTGGGTGTACGTGATGGCGACTAAGAGTATTAGGACTTTTTAAAGGCTTTATGGGCTACGCAATGTGAGGCACATCTCCAACTGCCTTTTTTTAACATCTTTTCCCCACTCAACTTCCAAACGCGGCAAAAAATAAATTTATACTAATGCTCTGGCTACCCCTTCTAAGGATTTATGGCCGAGAGTATATGTATATATGTGTAATTTATATATGTCAAAGATTTAAAATATTTTTAATAAAAATAATACATATATGTAAAGATTGATTGGTGTAACCTAAATAACCCTGGGCTCATCATTGGCCACAGCATCTGTTGCAGATGTTTGTTGCAGCGCTCATGGGTTACGGGTTGCCGCACCGCCGTTGGTGGCTGTAGAGCCCTATGGCTGCGCGGCATTTCTTGCCACATCTGTCGCACACGAAACGAGAGTCTGCAGGAGGTGGGAAATCACGAGCTTTACGCAATTTAATATTGCGTCTTAGTCACTTTTAAATACGCAGAGGGGTAAGTATTGTCCCTTTACGTGTTAATTAGCTTTCAATCGCAGCTATTACAAATCATTTAAAACCTTAAGTCGTGTCATACGGTACCCTCCAGAAGGTATGCATGTTTTAATGTTCACATTGACAGATTTAATTCTAAATAATATTGTAACTCATTGTAAACTGTATGATAATTTCTAATGTAAATTTGTGTTTGATGTACAATAAAGAGTTATTCTATTCTATTCTATTCTAATATGCTCACTTATATACTTACACTGCCTCTTATATAATAGCATTTTATTCTCTAATAACTTCTTCTATTTATATAAAAGAAAGTGGTGTTATTTACACTATTTATAACTCAAGAACGGATGAACCGATCTGGCTGAAAATTGTTGGAGAGGTAGCTATAAACTAGGAAAAGGACATAGCATATTTTTTATTACCATCAAGCTAAATATCGTAGAGGGTAAGCAGTAAAAAATATTTAACACCATCCATGTGAAACCGGGGCGGTCCACTAGTTATATATAAAAGAAACAAGAAATGGTGTTAGTTACACTATTTATAACTCAAGAACAGATGAACCGATTTAACTAAAAATTTGTGTAGAGGTAGCTTAGAACCAGAAAAAGGATATAGGATATAATTTCATTAAAAGGAGGAAATATTTGCTTGTATGTTTGTTTAGCGACGCGCTGTCAGTACACAATGACGCGCACTACATAGAAACGCTGACAGTGCAAGAAGAATCACATTCCACAGCAACACGTCACACGCATCATCAAGACTCGCCATACAAATCGTTTCTAAAATGTTTACTATATATATACAAGTTCCAACTTAATACAGTTGGACCGCGGTCCCCAGGCATACCACCGCCTGGCGGAAGATCTTCCCTTTTCCTCCACATTGGTGACCACCGACTACAGAACACGATGGCGTCCTTCTAAGCACAAGGAGTCATTTGGATTGGCCAGACAAGTACGAGCAGCAAAAGGATATCAAAGGACAGCAGACAAAAAGCGCTTCGAATCCACGGCTCACGAAAACACGACTCGCAGCACGGCAGCAATGGGACACGCAACGGGGCACCCACACCGTGGCTATTGGAGTCAGCATTGAGGTTCCGGAACACATGGCCGTCGAGCATACACACACTGGCACGAAGATATGGAGTCAAAATTTCCTGTTGGAGGGGGAGTAATGTAGCGACGCGCTGTCAGTACACAATGACGCGCACTACATAGAAACGCTGACAGTGCAAGAAGAATCACATTCCACAGCAACACGTCACACGCATCATCAAGACTCGCCATACAAATCGTACGTCGCGCAATCGAAGTTTCTAAAATGTTTACTATATATACAAGTTCCAACTTAATACAGTTGGACCGCGGTCCCCAGGCATACCACCGCCTGGCGGAAGATCTTCCCTTTTCCTCCACAGTTTGTATGTCGGTTATGAAAAAGCTCCGCAACAACTTAACCGATTTGATAAATTAGTTCACTAATGGAAAGCTAAAACTTTCAGAAGCAACATAGGTTATATATATATATATATATATAACATCATCCGTGCGAAGCCGGGGTGGACCATTAGTTATAAATCAATAAAATAAATATATATACGGACATATTATACACCCGTCCCGAGACCCGTCACCAAAAACATTTATTATTACCATCTTTTCCCCAATCAACTTCCAAAAGTGGCTGAGGAATTTTTCATTCCAAAGCTCTGGCTACCCCGTTAAGGGATTTATAGCCGTGAGTATATGTATGTATGTATGTATATTATACACAGATCAAGTAAGCCACAAACTAAGTAGAACTTGTATTATAAGATACTAACTCAAAGATATATTTAGTATTATATAATACACATATACATAACATCCAAGACTAAGAAAAAAAAATGTATGCTCATCACATAAATGTTGCACTCAGGGGGAATCGAACCCGCAACCTCCGGATCGAGAAGCTAGTCACCTGCCCACTCGGCCACAGACGTCGAATTGCATGATATCTGATATTGTTAACATCATAAATTTCAGCTTTATTTACACAATAATCAATGAATTAAACATATGCACACATTTAACTATATATACAGGTTTAAAAAAATAAAATAAAGTTGTATACGAAAAACATATAGTAAAAGAAAATAAAGTTATATTGCTGTGTAGTGTCGGCTTAGAATAGCACTACCCCTTTTCTTCCGGTGGGTGTACGTAAGAGGTGACTAACGGTATTGGGGCTTTTTAAGAGATTTTGGGGCGATGCGGTTGGAGACCCATCACCAACAACCTTTATTTTACCATCTTTTCCCCACGCAACTTCCAAAAGTGGCAGAGGAATTTCTAATTCCTTAGCTCTGGCTACCCCTTCTAGGGATTTATAGCCGTGAGTATATGTATGTATGTTATATACGAAGTACCTAACCTAGATTAAACTTAATTGACCCTAAACTATCTCTGATATTAAATAAAAAAATATTAAGTCTCAATCAATAAGAATTCAATAAGAACCTAGTAAATTAAATTAAAAAACCAATATAACTCAAACCTAAAATTATATGAAAACTTTTACCGCTTCTATCAAAGCAAATTCAAACGTTTCAACCATTGGGTGGGGGCAGGGTTGTCAGATCGAACCGCAGAGCCCGCCCGCAATAAAACGTAATTGAGTGTGTGTCCATTAGGGGAGGCGTGATGACCCTAGCAAGTAGCTCTTCGTGGGTTACCGAGAGGTCTTCTTACTTATTTTCAGGGTTTTCACTTAATGATAAAATGAAGGTTGACGAAAAAATCACGGAGCTAATATTTGAACCAGTAATGTAACTGAAGTGAAGTCTCGATGAGTTTCGTTCGTAGAAAGTATAAGAATAGGATGTATATTTATGTTTCATTTTAATAAAAATGTTGATAATGCTTTTATCAACATCTCTTTGAGGAGCAGTTGTAAAAATAGTTTTTTTTTTGGATTGACTTTATAGCTATCCAAAATTCAATGTATTTGATGTAGTTATGATTAACATTTAGTTTCTTAAATTTTTAATTTAACTGAACAGTAGTGAGTAAAAAACATGAGTTCCACCTAATTTAAATCTTTTTGTTCATGAAAACCTCATGTGGGGATTATTACTAATAAATAAAGAATAAATAAAGGAAAGAAAAATTTCGACACAGACGGGAATCGAACCCGCGACCTCGGGTATACGCCCCGACGCTCTGCCAAATTTTTTTTTACTAATTTGGAAGGCCACTTGTCTATCTTTTCAGATAGAATGCAAATGTAGAAAACGCCTAACTATCAGATAATTTAAATCTTTTTGTTCATGAAAACCTCATGTGGGGATTATTACTAATAAATAAAGGAAAGAAAAATTTTGACACAGGCCGCTAACACTACTTAAACGTTTAAAAGAAATAAAGTATAGAAGAATTTCGCGCTGGCAGATACGGTGGCTCAATCGGCAGAGCGTCGGGGCGTATACCCGAGGTCGCGGGTTCGATTCCCGCCTGTGTCGAAATTTTTCTTTCCTTTATTTTTTTTTATAAGTATGAGTTCAACTTATTTTTAATGTTTCTTTTATTCATTTATTAGTGTTAATAGTTATTGATTTAAAATTATAGAAAACGAGTTTCTGATTTTGATTCCATTTAAGTTCTAAGTAATGGCGATACAGTGATCAAAAGTAAACTTAAGTAAATTGCTTAGCATTAAAATTTTACATCTATATATCAAATACATAAATCCGTACTCATTTATTTCCCTACAACTTATATAAACACATTTTGAAGCAGAATACAAAATGCAGTCTACTTCGACCATTAGTAATACTACAAAGAAAAACATAGAAAAAACAGTAGAAAGAAGCTATACAAAGTGAATGCAAGTAGCGCACCAAGTGAAGCCGCAATTTTAATTATCGTCAAAAGAAATAACTGTAACAAAACAGTGTTCTTAACGCAAACTTGAGATGCGAACTATAAGATGTTCATTAACGTTTTAAAACTTATTGCAACTTGAATTTGTACCACAATTCTGCTAAATCAAACAAGAATATTAAAATAACTACTCTGAATGAAAAAACATACATATTCTCACGCCGTTAGTTCCCATTGGGTTAGGCAGAGACTATCGATCGCCATTTTGTACGATCCTTACAAACCTCTCTAGCTTCGTTCACATCCATCAATCTTTTCATACATGCTCTTTTATTCTTCGTACTAAAAATAAAAACAGCAATTAAAGATGCGTCCTTGATTTTAATTATATTCCTTAAATTTGACTTCACACTATTCTAAGAGTACGTAAAGTTTATTCACAAATAGATCTCCTGAAAAGAGTTTTGAATTTATAAAGTTATTATCCAAAATGTTTTGTATTGTGCTATATTTTAACAACAGGTATATTTGCTGTGTAGTGTCGGCTTAGAATAGCACTACCCCATTTCTTCCGGTGGGTGTACGTAAGAGGCGACTAACGGTTTTGGGGCTTTTGAGGGATTTTTGGGCGATGCGGTTGGAGACCCATCACCAACAACCTTTATTTCACCATCTTTTCACCTCACAACTTCCAAAAGTGGCTGAGGAATTTCTGATTCTTTAGCTCTGGCTACCCCTTCTAGGGATTTATAGCCGTGAGTATATGTATGTATGTATGTTTAACAATAGGGTTGTTAAAGAAAATATATAGTCCCTGTTAACTTGTAAAGA
The DNA here is from genome assembly GCA_963576735.1 of Bedellia somnulentella. Lineage (NCBI taxonomy): Eukaryota > Metazoa > Arthropoda > Insecta > Lepidoptera > Bedelliidae > Bedellia > Bedellia somnulentella. Next base: position 3,867,222 of record OY755179.1, on the reverse strand, counting down.
AGAAACATAAGATTTGTAACGCGATATTTTTTTACTAAACACTTTTGTTCTGCAGTTTCTTAGTTGAATGGGTCCCATCGTCGATACAACGAGGCTTTGTGTAAGTTCAAACAAACTTTGCTAATTTCAGTCGGCTGCCACCACTGTCATCCAATTGTAATTGTTCTGCTCCTATTAGTATTACGTTGATTTAATTGGACGTTTTGGCCATTCGAATCCCAGGATTACGAACTTGGGAATATCTGATTGGTTGAAACAATGTGTGTGTTTGTAATCTGAGCTCTGTAGTTGGTTGGGATTGAAGTTTGTGCTCATATATAATCTAATCAAACTTTTTTGGCAGAACCGAAGAAAGAAAATTGACGAAATTTTGAAAATAGAACTTGTGTGTGTTTGTGCAACGTTGATAGTAGATACTCTTATATAATTGTACATTGTTGTGCAATGTACATATATAAATTTATTCACAGCATAAATACTTGTCATTGGCCAAGTTTATAACTGAGAGCTATGATAGTCCAATGGGTAGAACGACCATCCATCAGTCCAGAAAGGCGTGTGTTCAAATTTGGGGTCGGGCCTACACCAATTTTTCTTTTCTAAAGTCATTATAAGTCTTGAGTCTTTATAACTGCATCTATCAACATTAACTGTATAGTTTGCTATTAGTATTCCAAAAACAAAAAAAGGGTACCCAGAGTTACAGCTCCTGGTATGATACAGTTGTATAACATATTTTTAATGTTTTTAATTTATCTAGTTTTTGATGTTATTAAGTAAATATATATATTCTAATTATTCAATTTTCGTATATTAACCTGGTAGCAAGATACCCGCTAAATGCATGAAAAAATGAAATTAACATTGCTCAAAGTTCAATCACATAGACCGACAACTGTTTTCCCTCATTACATGCTAAATCGGAAAAACAACTTCAATACCCAAACAAAATGAAACTCAAACTAACACAAAATTCCCCAATCTGTATCAACTATCAAAGCTATTCAAAACAGAGAAAAGAAAAACCATAAACGGTACCACTTCGAAGCAAAATTCGAAAACTTGCAGATAAAAAACAAGTTAGGCAACTTTGGACGATCAAAAAGTTACTGACACGTAAATTTAACGCGATATCGTAAGCCATTTTAAGAAACACAAAGAATAGTTTTTGTACATTTTCCATCGTGTTCCAAAAGTAATGTTAAAAATAAAAGTGGCATTAAACTTTGTTGTGCATGAAACCTCATGATTAATAACTTACTTATCAAAGTCGTGGGTTCAAATCCTGCTGGTGACGTAATTTTTTTCCCTTAATTAATTAAAAAAAAATCGCCATAGAATAGTAGTTTTAGTGGGTCCGCCCGACTGCCGTATACATATCCTTATGAATTAAGTTAAAAGGTGTTTTTAAATGGCCTAACAGCTGTACAAATTACAGTCGCAACAGTTTTAATAATTTATACAGATGTGGTTATCAGAATTATGCAGTATATTTTATGTTCTTTATGTAAACGATTCTGTCATATGTACCTTATTTATACAATATGTATGTTCCTGCATCAATTTTAGCTTAGTTAGCAAACAGAGCTGAAGTCTCACGTTAACACACAGAGCAAGCAAAGTACTTGGTCACTCAGTCCTTCGGACACAGCGCCATTGGGACCACTCGCCAACTTTTTGTCCGTCATTCTCTTGTTTTTACGACGTCATAATGACAGTTGGCGAAATCACAGATGTTGGAAAACTAAAACATGCTGTCATTTGCTGGTCGCTGTGTAGTTAAAATGGCGGTCGTCATTAAGAGGAAGTGCCCTCACATTTCCGTCTGTGGCGCATAAAGTGGAGCAGCGTTGTCGACATGGCTCGTTTTTAAACACCCTGTCTCTACCAGTTGAGAGTCACGCTACTATGCACTGAAAAGAAATAAAATCTAAATGTTGCGTTCTCTTAATAATGCCGTGCAGATTTTAATGTTTATAATTTTCAGAACAAATGTAAGGTCTTAGATTTTTGTACTCGTTGTAACTGTTCTATTTGTATAAGTTTTGAGTGTTTTCTTATATTGAATTAATAAATAAAATAAAAGTAAATTATTAGTTTCAACTGTGTTTTATTTAAAAAACTTAATCTTTATAGTTAATAGTTAAGATTTTTATATCATAGTCGTCCCTTACAAACACCTACGGGAAGCAATTGGGTTGTGCTTTTGTTATAATTTCATCTTTTTATTTATTTACTTTTAATTTTGAAAAGGTTAATTAATTCTGTAAAATTTTTAATCTTAAGTTTTAGAATTTATTTTACAAATAAATTTTCTACTTTGATATTATTTGAGACACAATATCGCTGCTTAAACAAAAATACATATTATTGAGATCAACTAGAAAACTTATTAAACAATAAAAAAAACATATATGTGTTTTGTTCGACCCAGAGTGGGTTTGTACAGCTTTGGACAAGGATATGTGGGCTCAAAAATATGAGGCCTTTGCCCAACAGTGGGAAGCATGATTTTGTAACATCTAAACAGAACTGTTGAGGATTGCCAGTAAGTTATCGCACAAAGTAACGATTGGTAGTAATTACTTACCTCAATAGTTTCATGAGTAATCATCTATGTTATTCAATAAGTGGCAAAAAATATACGTACGTGTAATTTAAGTGACGCGGTTCATATGATTGGTTAACCTCGTTTGGGTGTAAACATAGATATATAATAAAACCAAAAACACTTTATTTTTTAAAGCCCATAATACAGAGAGGCGTTGGTTCAAATTCCAAGTTGGGCCTACAATAAAGTATCCTTTCTAAAGTCATATGTGTGGTTAATATAACAAAGTTTTTCAGGGTGAGGAAAATATCGTGAGGAAAACCACGTGTCTTGGTTTTACTTAGTCAAGTGACAGAGTCTTTTTACAAAGTACGTATGCGTAGTAGTTATCACGTAAGTATACTGTCTAAGTAAAATGTGGATACTCTGAACACCAGCTGATAATAAAGTCACGTGATATTCAAAAGAATCAGTACTTCCGCCATCTTTTCAGCGTGAAAGTTTGAGCTAGATTAAGCTACAACTTTAATTAAAAAACCGAAGAATAAAATGTCTTCAAATATTTTAATTGAATATACCAACCCATAACGATGCAAGTTTCAATTTACACAAAATAAAAATATATTTCTGCGTCCTAATTAAAGCGGGTGAACGCAAAATACTCCAACGCGTCTGACCGCGGCAGTTTCACGAACGCGCGTCCCACTGGGTAGGGGGCTTAAAACCGGTACTGGGGCGCAATTCTACAAGGTTACTTTATGAATAATTTTTATTTTTTGTTAAAATTTAGTATAATGGAATGACTTTAATAACAATTAATTATTATTCACGTACGTACTAACTCTCTTTATTTCTGTTGGGGTAGACAGACACCATAGATCGCCAATAGGCACGATCCTGAACAATTTATCTTGGTTCCGTCATATTTATATTTCTTGCATCCATGCTCTATTTTCCTCACTTTCTACGAAGTATTATTAGATTGTTTTTGAATCAACAAATTAAAAAGGCAAACGCAAGTTAAAAAGGACTAATTGATTAGACCAAACAACATCCCACCAAAACAATGACTCAACCTTAGCTTTGTACAATAAAATTAAACAGTTGTTGTAATTTCAAACTTCTACACAGCCACACATAGACATTGCAATTTAAATAAAAAGCCTTTGTAGTAGTCAACTGGGGCACAATTGTGTTACTTTGTCGAATGTCGTATTCCAACGTCAATACAATTTGGAGCAGAATTACGCTCCGGATTGCACCAAGCTCTTGCAAATTAGCCACGCTTGAAGGCTAAAACACATGGGGACGGTGCTAAAAGATTACTTTCCATGTCACTGTTTTTTGCAGACGCTACTTAAAAAGAATGTCGGAGCTGAAATATTCAGGTTGGGATTTAAGGATGTTTTAAGTAGTGTTTTTGTTATAGAGGCTGGTATTACGGAAATTGTTTTGAGTTTTAGAATGCTTGCGTTGTGCGAGGATATAAAGTTTGTTTTTAGAGGCTTTTCAGAAATGAGTGGAATGATTAGTTTTTTACATACATACATAAATATACTCACGGCTATAAATCCCTTAACGGGGTAGCCAGAGCTTTGGGATGAAAAATTCCTCAGCCACTTTTGGAAGTTGATTGGGAAAAAATGGTTATAATAAATGTTTTTGGTGACGGGTCTCCAACCACATCGCCCAAAAATCACTTAAAAAGCCCCCTATACCCTTAGTCGCCTCTTACAATCACCCACGAGTAGAAATGGGGTAGTGTTATTCTAAGCCGACACTACACGGCAAATTATTTTTTAGTTAGGATTAGTTTTTTGTGGGAAAAAAATCATAGTACAGATTAATTAACTCTCTCTGTATAGTTATTATACTCACTATATTATACTCACGCCGTTATTACCCTAATACCATTAGCTTAGCCAGAGATTATCAATCGCCACATTGTACGATCCTGGCAAAAGTATAGAAGAATACATACATATACTCACGCCATTAGTTCCCATTGGGGTAGACAGAGACTAGTGGCGATACTTCGTACGATCCTGACATACCTCTCTCAATCTTTTCATACATGCTCTTTTATCCTTCATTCTGCGGACATTACCATCCACACTAGCTCTATAGATCCCTTTAACCAATTTTCTATCATCCATTCTCGCTATGTGCCCAAACCATCTCAACATTCCTTTTTCTATCTTTCTTACAATATCATCTTTCACACCACACTTTTCACGAATAAAAGAGCATTTACTTACTATAATGATGGTGAAATTTGTGAGATTTCTATTGCTAGTGTTCATAAAAATTTGGAGAAGGTTCCGAGCTACAGAAAAAGTGACAAAGATAGGAGGATAATATTAAAATCATCTTTTTCCTCATCGCATGACGGAGACCCTCAGCGGGTCGGCTAAATATTGAAATTTGTTGACAATGAGTTTTAACAGAACGAATTATGTTGTGTTAGTTAGTTTATTATATAAATAACATGCCAGATAAATTTATGCTCAACAAATACATGTTGCCCTCGGAATCGAACCCGCAACCTCCGGACCCAGACGCCTAATCATCTACCCACCCTGTCACTTACGTCGGCAAATCTTATTTATTCTGACAATATTAATTCCGATTGGTATAGGCAGAGGCTATTGGTTACCACTTTGCACGATCTCGAGTAACTAACTTACCTATTGCATGCATTGTTTCCCAATTTTCTAAAGAAATTTAATATCGATTCAAACTCTGCAATTTACCTATAGTAAGGGTGATGCTGCCTCCGTTGAACAAACCCCGTATTTTAAACCCTTTAATTGAATTTTGGTTACCGTTCCCTTGTCCAATTATCTTTCGTGCTCTGCTACAATGGGATCGAAATGATCGAAAGCGAAATGAAAATTCCATAAAAATATGAAACTAAAAATTTAGTACTTGGCACACAGTATATGAAACAGAGAGAATTTGTGTTAGTTTCATTGTACTACTAAGGTTTATATAAATGTTTGTGCACCTTCATAAATAATATATGTGTACACATTTGCCGTGTTGTGCCGGCTTAGAATGTCACTACCCCTTTCTAACCACAGGTTTCGTAAAAGGCTACTTAGAGAAAGGGGCTTTTGGAGTGGTCTTTGGGTGATGCGTTCGGAGACCCATCAACAACGACACTTTATTTCTACCATCTTATCCTCTCTCAGTTTCCAAATATCGCTAAGGAGTTTCTAGCTGTGAAGCTCTGCTACCCATTTTTGGGATCAATCGCCGTGAGTATATGTATGTATAATATGCTTAAAAATCTAAATTATATTTTTTTAAAGTCAAATTGTGAGTATCTTTATTATCTACAATTCTAAAACCACTTCATGAGCAACATTAAATCACTTCCCCAGTAAACAAGGCTGAGTTATTTTGTGTATTAATATACGTGCTTTTTTCAGTGGCTCTAATTGGCCAGCGGAGGCACAATCATACCATGCGACACATTGCATGCGCTGTACGCTCAACTCTAGTATTAACAAGTGCCTTTATTCTACTATTTTGTTAATGAATAGTTTATTTATACATTTATACAAAGTAGCTTAGAATGTAGATGTTTTACCGTCTTGTCCCCTATCAAATTCCAAAAGTGGCTGAGGAGTTTTTAGCTTTGAAGCTCTGGCTATCCCTTTTTGGGATTTATGGTCGTGAGTATATGTATGTATGTACGATCTTTGGTTTGCAAATTGAGGATCTCGGCTTTTTTATAGTATTTAACTTCCAACTACTAAACGCAAATTTCGACATTTTGGCCAGTTTTTGATGCTGATGCGCAAAATTTTGATCATTTAATCAAAACTTGATTGAATTGCAATATTTCATCAAATCAGAAACGTAATTTTGGTAAGTTGGTACTTAATTTCGGTTTGAGATGCTTTTATCGTTGAATTCTCAGATGTGAAACCGGCCGTAAGTTGTGGGATAATATTGTATGATTTTTATCATTAGAATGAAAAATAGTGTAAAAAAATAATAATAATAAAATGTTTATTATCAGAACATGGTTCCATTTCTTGTAAGTAATACAATTTAATCAAAAAGAAAGAAAGAAAGAATAATTATATCTTATATCTATATACAATTAAAAAAAAACTAAATTCGATACATATAATAGTGGTAAGTTGCAAACGGCAACCTTGACCGCCTTGAATGCCTCCTGCATTAGAATCGGTGGTTTCCCACTAGGCTGTCAAGGTTGCCGTTGGTAACTTTCCGCCTGCATGCAATACGAAACTGGGCCTACACCAATACGTCTTTTAAGTCATAACTTTGGTTAATTTTTGGGACAACTATCATGGTATTAGCGAAGACTAACAAGATGATGTGACCTTCAAAGCATGGAATAATCTTAATTTTCGGATAATCGGACGATTCGGTCTCTCATATTTTAAGCGATGCAATGGGACAGCTATAAGACCTAGGTCCTAACCTATCAACCATATATGCACGCCTAAATCCCTGAGGGGTAGGTAGAGATTACCTCTATCCTACCGACGGCCTAAGAACCCTAAAACCCTAAGTCCCTAGCCCTAACCATACAAGTTGAAATATTTAAATATATAAATAAGTACGGGAATGTCTGTATACCGGGAGACCTAAGGTAACAGACGGAAGGTTGGTAGGATATAGGAAGTGGTACGATAATCACTGTCAGTTACACAGACTCATGCAACTGCGAAGGCTGAAGGTGTCTTGGCCACAGTGATGGAAGGGTAAGGAAGTGGTCGGTAAGTAATAGTCGGAGTCAAAGGTAGAAAGAGACTTTATTTACATTTTTCACAGTATTTATATAAAATTATATGTTTGTATTAATCTATACGGATGATGCATTTCTTTGTGTGCGTTTTCTGTTGTCAGCGTTTCGTCTAACCGGATGATAGTTAATTGCCCCAGATTTATATTGCTGATGTTCACACTTGAACAAAGCTAAATCCCTCAGTATAAAAATGCACGAATCCCAAAAATAGAATAGAATTTGAGTCGAAAGCTCTGGTTCTTGGATTATAATATGGAGCCATGGTTTAGTATGAGATCAGTAACTTGAGTAATACATAATTATACTCACGACTGTAAATCCCTAGAAGGGGTAGCCAGAGCTTCGGAATAAGACATTCCTCAGCCATTTTTGGCAGAAGTGGGGAAAAGATTTTGATCATGGGTCTCCAACCGCATCGCCCAAAAATCACTTAGAATCCCCTACTACCCTTAGCCGCCTTTTACGAACACCCACGGGAAGAAATAAGGTAGTACTATTCTAAGCCGACACTACACAGCGAACATACAATTTAGGAATATCCATAGAGAATTGTACCCCAGTACAAGTATTAACCAGAATACCGCTTACTACACACAACTAATCCAAATTGCTTCGCTTAGCTGCAGATATGTGAGTCGTTGGAATTAAAACGGATTATTTACGGTCAAATTTACAAGAACATTCGTACTTTTAAGGCGGATTCATTGGTCTTCTTCCTAGAGTTAAAAAGCGTGCTATTTCTTTGCTCATTAACAAGTATAGCATAATAAATCTATGGAAAGGAATGAATAAGGCAAGAAAGATTTGTTTAGCTCATCTATAGAATTATTAGTTTCAAGTTTAAAACTTAATTCTTTGTTATTTCAATAACCGTGATAGTTCAGTGGGCAAAACGACGCTTATCTTGCAAACAATGAGGGTTAAAATCCCGGGTTGGGCCTACACCAATTTGTCTTTTCTAAAGTCATATATGTGGTTCATTTATCATGGTTGTTAACGGTGAGGGAAAACTTTGTGCGGCTAAGTTGTACTTAGTCATGTGACAGTGTCTTTGTACAAAATGGCGATAGGCCTGCCCCCTGTCACGTAAATACACTGTCCATGCAAAACGCAAAACGTGAATATGACGCGATGCTCAGCAGTATAGTACCTCTGCCAACCCCTGCGGGGATATACGGCGCGAACATTTGTGTTTTTGAGTCTTTGACTTTCAATGTAGTTCTAAGTTACTGTAATAACCAATACAATAATACCAATCGAACATACGCAGCATTATATAAACGAAGCAGGGGTAGTTGCCCTCTAACTAAAACTTGGTCTGTTCATAGTAATGTTTTGCTTCAGCAGCGCAGCGAGACAAGAAGCAATTCGCAACACCAATATAAGTTGAACCGCAAACCGTTTTTGTCAACTTCTACTGTAGCTATTCGATTAAATAAAATAATAAATTGTATTATTTGTATTATTTTGGGTGTCATACATTACATATATATACTTTCGTCATTAGTTCCCATTGGTGTACGCAGAGACTATCAATTGCCATTTTGGACTATGTTGGAAACTTCTCGAGCTTCATTGTCATTAAACAATCGTTTCATAAATGCCTTCGTTTAGGATTTGTCTGACATGTTATAGCCATTTATTTGGTTATCTATAATTTCATTTATTTGGAAAAGAGTGAACTTAAATAGATAGTTCGAATAAAGAACTTATATACATAAAATTGTTATCGGGGTCGGATCAAACTAATTACTTACAGAGATAAAAAGTCAAGGAAGTATTAACCAATACAATTGTACCAATCAAACATATATATTATGTAACTGAAACAAGGGTCGTTGCCTTCTAACTAAAACTTGGTCGGTTCATAGTAATGTTTTGCTTCAGCAGCGCAGCGAGACAAGAAGCAATTCGCAACACCAATATAAGTTACACCGCAAACCGTTTTTGTCACAACTTCTTCTGTAGCTATTTAATTAAATTAAACAATAATTTGCATTATTAGTTCCCATTAGGGTACGCAGAGACTATAAATTGCCATTATGGACTATTATTAACTTCGCGAGCTACATTGACCTTAATCAATCTTTTCATAAATGCCTTCATCTAAGATTTCTTCATTATTTCATTTATTTGGAAGAGTAAATATTGTGTTAATAGACCGCTTATATCTGGATTCCATATGTACGATTTTTTTTTATTATTTACGGACTAGAATTTTATTGTATAATCAAACTAATAACTTCAACACAAAAGAACAAAAGGTTTGCCAATATGTCACATATTTTTTATAACTGGTGACCAGACAAAGAATAATTATAGACCGATCGAGTTGTTGGACTAAATATTTATTTATTACCTCGAATCACTTAAATTATTACAATTAAAGTCCATTTTGGATAGCTTATAATTTATTTAAATTGAACTATTAACCTTACAAATGTAACACAAATATTTCATGGCAACGCTTCTGAAGTCAAATGAAGCAATGCTAGCCTTACAAAATAATAACACAAATTCTTCATAACAAAACGCTTGTGAAGTCAGCTGAGATCCCACAAAGATGTCACTGCACTGTCTTCTGCAATCTCGCGCAAAGCAACCTCACGAAAGTACTCGTCCGCAACAGATTAGTACAGACTGCGTTAATGTGCAGTCTTCCTCGTTGCTGTGTCAGCGTGTGATTGGGTATTTTTAATTAATTAATCCTAGAATACTTACATACATACACATACTCACGGTTATAAATCCCTAGAAGGGGTAGCCAGAGCTAAGGGATTAGAAATTCCTCAGCCACTTTTGGAAAGTTGAGTGGGGAAAAGATTGCAAAATAGAGGTTGTTGGTTGGAATAAAATATTATATATATACAGTTATTTATACCAAAAAGGGTAGCCAGTGTTGCCGAATCAGAAGATCTTCAGCCACTTTCGTAAGTTGAGTAGGAAAAAGTTGGTAAGATGATGAATGATTTGTGATGGGTCTCCAGGCTAAGCCAATCAAAACAGACTTTCAGTCCTTTAAGGCATAGCGGATATTTTTTCGAAAATTGTTTTGCGTACCTTCCCAACTGGATCGATCTAGATTTGACCGAATGGGCAGCAGCAATTGCACTGAGTTCTATTATTATCTTACCACGATCTGTTCACCAAGCGTAACGATTATGGCAATAATCCCCTTAATGATCGAAACGGTATGATAGCAAGCGAAATACCATTATAAGTTTGAATTAAATAATCAATTTTGAAGTCCGCTTGTAAGAATCCGACGAACGTTGCAGACATGTATAATTATTTCGATGTATGTTAAACTATGTCAGTGAGAAGATTTGAGGTACATATTTAGGTACACTGAACTCAGAACTTATATTTTTTGTAATTAGAACGTAATGAAATTTTCGTAGTAAATCGTAGTCGTAGAATAGCACTACCCTTTTTTACCATGGGTGCAAGAGGTGAATAAGGTTATCGGGGCTTTTAAAGTGATTTTTAGGCGATGCGGTTGGAAAACCATCACCAAAATCATTTATTGTACAATCTTTTCACCACTTAACTAACAAAAGTAGGTGAAGAACTTTCTGATTCTGAAGCTCTGGCTACCTCTTTTAGGGATTTATAGCCGTGAGTATATGTGCATGTTTAGTGTGCGTAATAAAAATACTACAATAATTTAATGTTCACCAATTTTGTAACCAATATTTGACGTAAATATAATCCGACGAGGCGATAGTAGTACAACACTTCCTCGGGGCGTTGTGTTCCATAAGATTTATCACGGTCAAACTTAGACCGGTCTCTCTTGGGATCGGTGCCGGATCGAATTGGCCTTATTCATACAGAAAATTTACTGAAGTCAGTCTAAAACTTGTGTGTATATGCTTCCCAATATTGGTCCCTGGGTGTAAGTATATTGCACTTAGTCAGAGTAAGAGATTGTATATGATTAAATATATATATAAATACATATATACATAAAATACATTCACGGCTATACATCCTTAGAAACGCACACAACATATTAATTGTAAATATTGGTGATCTAACTGGAGACCCATCACCAATCATTCGTTATTTTACATACTTACGGCAATAAATTCCAAAATTAGTGAAACAAAACGTAACAATTAAATACTTTTTCTTTACTCATAAAAGTTTTCTGAAAAATGCTAAAATAAAAAAAACCGGCCAAGTGCGAGTCGGATCGCGCACTAAGGGTTCCGTACTATCATATATATAGAAAATCCCGTTTGTGTGAAAATCATGGGAGCCAAATTAGGTAAGTAATTTGATTTATGACGTTTAAAAATAGAACTACTGGCTAGATCTCATTCAAACCAATTTTCGTTAGTAGTTTGTATAGTAATACACATCATATATTTTTTTCAGTATTATCATGCCCATATTTTAGAAGTTACGGGGGGGGGACACACATTTTAGCACTTTGAAAAAGTCTCTCGCGCAAACTATTCAGTTTTGAAAAAAATTATATAAGAAACCTCAAAATCATTTTCAAATACCTTTTGATAGATACCCCACACGTATAGGTTTGATGAAAAAAAAAATTTTGAGTTTCAGTTCTATGTATGGGGAACCCTAAAAATTGTGGTTTTTTTTTCAGATTTTATTTTAAAATCTTAATGCGGTTTACAGAATACATCTACGCACCAATTTCCAATAATGTAGTTCTTATAGTTTCGGAATAAACTGGCTGTGACATACGGACGGACGGACGGACGGACAGACAGACAGACATGACGAATCTATAAGGGTCCCGTTTTTGCCATTTGGCTACGGAACCCTAAAAAGAGGAGTATAGGGCTTGTTTCAAGCCTCATTGACACTTTTATTAGGATGATATGACTAAAGCCCACCACGGTTTTCTTACCAGGATCATCTTAATTTTAGAATAATAGAAAAAGGCTGTAAAATAAACCGACCCCTTTTTTTTTGAATGATAAAAGGTGTAAACAATCTCTTCAGCTTACAAAACTACCTCAATTGTACTCCACCTTCCAACAGTTTCAATAGACTGGCTCTGTCCGATAATTCTAATGATTAGAATGAATGAAATTGATACCGCAACGAGGAGGGTGTTACTTAGCCCCACTTCCTTCGGTCTTCAAGAGCCCATTTAGATCGCACACACGTTGAAAGGGTGAATATATTAAAATGGGTATTTTTTACATGGGGAGGTACAATCAGTTTGAAATTAATTACAATTAAATAGGGGGAAAAATAAACGTTAAATGCTTGTATTTTTTAATATTTTGCAGAGGAAAAAATCTTTTCGGAAATTACTTACAAATATTTAAAAACAAAATAAACCTAGAGACCATTAACATCATTTGTTATAATCTTCGAAACCAAATATTTTCCGAACTTTCCGTTATGAAATTGTATATGAAACATGTTCAGGGTTTAAGAGAATGCTACGCAATCTCTTTCAAAGAACCTCGCACGGGGCTTTTTAAGTGATTGTTGGTTGGGTGTTGCAGCTAGACACATTACTGAAGATCTTTTCTTTGACCATCTTTTCCCCTCTTAACTAGAACAGACATTAATTCATAAATACAAACATACATATACTCACGGCTATAAATCTCAGAAAGGGGTAGCTAGAGCTTCTAAATTAATATTCTTCTGCTACTTTTGGAAGTTAACTGGGGAAAGAATTGTAATTAAAGGTCGTAGTTGATGGGTCTCCAACCGCATCGTCCAACAATCATTTATTTAGAACAGATAACTCACAGATAACACACTTAATTCTAAGACAACATTTTACAGCTATTGTTAATTCAGATTATATGAAGTAAAAACGAAGTTTGATGGTAGCAAATAAAAAAATAACACTTCACAATTAAATACAGATTTACATAAAAATTGAGGAAAAAATGTATACATCAAAGGTTGGGATACCGTGCTTGAGCTACTATCCTTCTGTATTTCATGTATACATACATACATATGCTCACGGCTATAAATCCCTAAAAGGGGTAGCCAGAGCTGAGAAATTAGAAATTCCTCAGCCACTGTTGAAAGTTGAGTGGGGAAAAGATGGTAGAACTTTTATTTATGATGGAAGATGGTATTTCATGTATAAAAATCTAAAAGTAAGATGTTGCTCATCTAAAAGCAATTTACAGTAGAAAACGTTTAAAAATGTTCTCGCTATCCCTCAAGCGCAACTTATACTACTAACGCCCCTTGAAGTGAAATTTATGACTACAATATTGTTCGCTGAGCGCCGACGATGTGAACATCTTAAGAAATAGGCGCCGTAGATTTCAGTTACGAACTCGTAATTAGAAATAAACATAAACATATCGGTTTCGTACTGTACTTATCTTTCAAGGATAAGCAGAGTGTAGTGCTGGCTTAGAATTTCACTTCCCCTTTCTACCCACAGGTGTCGTAAGACTAAGGGTATGGGGCCTTTAAAGTGGTTTTTGGGTGATGCGATTGCAGACCCATCACCAACGATACTTTGTTTCTACATTCTTCTCCCTATCAACTTCTAAATGTGGCTGTAGAGTTTCTAGCTCTGAAGCTCTGGCTATCCCTTTTTGGGATTTAGGGCCGTGAGTATATGTATGTATGTATGTATATGATAAGCAGAATTACTATACTTCTGATTAAAAATAAACATCAATATGCGCAATAAAGCTGTGGTATAGTTGTTTTTTAATTTAAAATATTTTCACCGTTATATCCTGATTAGTAAAACTACATTGGATTAATTCTATACTCAAAATCACACTATTTCAGAGTAAAAATATAAATAGGTATTGTTACTCTGTACAAAAGTTCTAAATCCAAACTAAAAACAAAAAAATAACAAACGAAAAAGTATAGCTCAATACTTAAACCTTAAATTAAATCTACCAGAGACAAAACAAAACAAGATTCCATTTACAAATTCCCGCCAGTCGTTTTTTTTTTATTTGAATGTTTATTGCGAAGCGCGCTTTAGCGCATGTGGTTCCTTATTTTGGCGCCAGTCCAAGAGCTTGTTAAGGAAGGCTAGGGTTCTTACGAGGTTCCTTGCTTTGTGGACAAGAGAACAATACCGCATCCGGACGTCAAAGTGAGATCTGTCTAGAAGTTTATTGCTCCGTCGACGTTCTGGACAAAGGTTTACATTTTATTTGATACTTTTTGTTACGATCACTCTACATAAACTTGGAATGTCTGAGGTATTTTTGAAGTAAGAAGATTTATTATAATCAAGTTTAATTCACATCATAGTGGCGTGATTGATTTAGGGTCAGGTCAAGCCCCTTGGTGCGGGATTTATTAACTGCAATAAGAAGTAGCAGGAAAATGCCCGAATTGATAAAGTATAGTTGCACTTTCATTTTAAAATATGAAGCGCTTTAGAGTAAGTTGAGGTCATTTTTCGTAATCTTTGATGTTCGGCCGATACAGTTTCGGGAGACCACAAGGTCAACCGATGAATGTCATGGAAAATCATAAGATTAGAGAAGCGTTGAAGATCCAGCGAATTTTAACTAGTTTAGCAGTATAACGCCCGATTTCTGAATTGAGTATTCCAGCTGAGAACAACTTAAGTATCGTTCTGTCACATTGAAATCTTAACAACTGAATGAGACAAAACGATACTTAAGTCGTTCTCAGCTTGAATACTCAATTCAGAAATCGGGCGTAATAGGTTGGTAATTTGGAAGGCATGTTACGTCACGTCAATTTAACGTAAAAAGATTCAAGCAAATTACATTAAATATAAAATCAATTCGTTATAACTAGCTGAAGCGTTTCCAGGAATATCAATTATTGAATTGTGTAAGTGCAGCATCAATGTATAATAAATAACAGGAATCCTTTGAAACTTGGTTCGTATATAAATTTTAATCTCTTTTCCATTTAAAACATATTTAAATTTGTAAGTTTTCGATATCAAATGGAAATTAAATTACAAAAAGTTGTCAGTGAATAACAACATTCAGGCTATATATCCTCTAAGGAGTGTGACAAAAAATATACTTATACTTCGAACATGCCATACACACAAAGTGTATCCGTTTCTCGAAGAAGACTAACTTTATCCTGAAGAAAAATTGGTTTTCTTAATTAATAAAACAACAAGACATTTTAAGAATTGTATGAAACGTTTAACGTCAAATCTACTCGGTACAAAATACTCGTTCGTACTATACCTACTTTAAAAACTGCGGTTTGTCGAGACGGGGAGGTAACAGAATTTGTGATACATTTCGTTACTTGTGTGCAAGCGTTCTTGATCGTAAATACTAGCAGATTTTTAGTCAAAATCATATTCCAGAGAAAACTTAATACGTTAAGATGGCGACTATGAGTTTGAGGTGAAGATTACAGAAAACTTGCATACTTACGTATATTCACGCCATTAAAACCCCTTGGGGTACCTACCCCTAGCATAGTTTCACCTGAAACTTATTGATTAACACTGCATACGATCCGGCAAAGCTCTCGGGCTTCATTAAAATTCAGTAACCGTTTCACACATATATGTCTCATTCACAGTTTTGAAATAATAATATATGTAACACAATTAGTCATAACAGTGCTCTACCTGTTACAAATCTCGCCTTCGGATCGGTTTTAAAATCAATCTCTGTTGTAATGACTTAAACAATATTCCCGTTAATCATAATATACATTATTATTTTTAAATAAACCTTATCATTTTTATAACAATAATGTGTATAGAATATGATGACGTACCTTCAACCGCAGTTTCAAAACTAACTTACTATTGTGAATTTCAATCCAAAAGAGGCAACTGAAACATTTCTACTTCCAATAAAACTAACCGGTAAAAGCGAAGCAAAGATATTAATCTGAATGCTTTCAGTCTCTCTTAAAAGGGAGAATCATTTGTCAGCAATGAAATGTGTTCGCAAATGAAAAAATAAATGAGACATGTTTACTTCCATTCCTTATTTGACGGAGCTTCCATTAGGCGACCCGCACAAATCTTTCAATCAGCTTTTTCTTGGATACACGGGCGTTTCTTGTAAGGAACATTGCATTTGTTGCTTTTTTATTATGTAAAATTGGTAAAATGTAGAGTGTGCTCAAAAAGGCAGGTGACAGAAGTATGAAAAATAAAAGAGCATGTATTGTAAGCTTGATGGATGTGAAGCAAGCCAGAGAGGTTTGCCAGGATAGTACAAAGTGGCGATCAATAGTCTCTGCCTACCCCAATGGGAACTAACGGCGTTAGGATATGTATAATTATATGTTTAGTTAGTAAATTCCTATTCAAATTCATAACATAACTCTCTCTCTCAAATTCAACATTCACGCACGTTTACGCTTAGTACACTGGCCAACCACTAGAGCTTTATTTATTCATCAATATTTTCGTACGTACCCCTTTATTCTTACTTGACACCTGTCTTCTATTTTTATTTACTGATATCACATGCATACATACATATACTCACGACCATGAATCCCGAAAAGGGGTAACCAGAGCTCAAGAGCTAGAAACTCCTCAGCCACATTTGGAAGTTGATAGGGAAGAAGATGGTAGAAATAAAATATCGTTGGTAATGGGTCTCGAACCGCATCACCCAGAAAACCACTTAAATCGCCCCATTCCTTTAGTCGCCTCTTACGACACACGACAGCGCTACATGGCAAATTTACTTTTTTCTGACATTACTGACTATATTTTTCGCTTCAACACTTTACTGTCTTCATTCCTCTTCATAGTTTTTTTAAAAATAATACTAAAATAGGATTGAAAAATGTCGTTTGCGACTAAACTGCGTAGTAAACAACATTCTTGCAGCAAAGCGCGACACTTCGATGGCGAAGTCGATCAGAAATAATTGAAACAAAGTAATTTGAATTACATTTGTAAGCGAAACATTTTGTATTTTAATGTTGTTTAGCGCTCAAAAAGTTATTGGTAAAAAAACGAACATTTCCGGAATATAAATTAGATTTGAACGAGAACAGATCCTCCTCCATCATTCGATTTGGGTAAATTATACGCAATTTCTTGTCAATAGAACTATGAAAATGATATTTAAAATGAAATAAAAGGCGAAACACGAAAGTGATTATTTTTATTACAAAATAATTTGTTATACGTAGATAATTTTGATATTTTACATAGATTTTTATTGCATGTGAGATGAGGCTAACACCAACTGCCCTATTTATAATAACGACTACAATTCAAATATTACTATAAAGATATTTATTACAAGAAAAACACATTACATTGGAATTTAAAATCTACTTAGTTATATACATCAGCTACAAATATATATATATATTAATTAAAAAAAGTATAACACTTATTGCTGAATAAGAAACATCACCCAATTTTGCATGTTTGAAAGATTAATGATAATTATGTTGTATTGGTTTATAATAACACTTACATGCTTCATGCAGTTGATGTAAGAGGTCACCAACAGTACTTGGCTTTTAAGTGATTGTTGGGCGATGTATTTTGAACGTATCGAACAACCTTTCATATACAATAATGTGCCAACACTCAATTTCTAAAACTTGCTATATTATTTCTGAAGTCGTGGCTCGCCTTTTTGGAATTTGTGAGTGTATGTACGTAACTATGTGTATATTGAAGGAAGAAAATTTAATTATTCTTACTAACGTAAATTAAATATGTTTGTAAGCAAAATACTAAAAGTATAGTAAAAAATATATATAAATAAAATGTATTGATTTTATTCCTTTATAATAAATAAATACGCAAAAGTATCTTGTGTTATAAAAATCACGTGCAATGACTAATTCAAGTCAAGAATTTTTTATTATAAGGCATAAAAAGAAATAAATATAAAATATATATTTAAAAGATAACGATCATAATTTTAGCATAAACCAGTACTGAGAGTAACTCAGAAAAAATCCTTGCAATATTCCGCAACGCTCAAGCGTCTCTGAACGATATTATGGAAATTTTTATATGAACGCGCCACCACAGTTTTGGCAAGAGCAGCTTCCCCGCACCGCCCTTTCCTCATCAGCCCCTCTGCGTTTGGCGTCACTAAATCTTCTAGCACCACTTTAAATTTAGTCTCGTACTACTAAAAAAGAATCTTTATTCAGCTTTCATTTCCTTACCGCTTTTCTTTAGAAACCTTTGGCAAAGTTTCCATTGTAACAGATTATTGAGGAAGTGAACGGGTGGCCCCCGAGCTAGCGCCAGATAATTTATCGTTCGGAAAACATTTCAAGTATTTTATTGAATTGAAACGGGAATAAATACCATTTGAAACTTTGTTATTGCTCGTTGACGTTCCGAATGTTGTTTTTATTTGTATTGCGCTGGCGACATAATTGAATT
Organism: Bedellia somnulentella; assembly: GCA_963576735.1. Lineage (NCBI taxonomy): Eukaryota > Metazoa > Arthropoda > Insecta > Lepidoptera > Bedelliidae > Bedellia > Bedellia somnulentella. The sequence continues at coordinate 3,848,556 of OY755179.1, read as the reverse complement.
AATTGGTGTTATATGGTGCGGCGAGTGGTACAAACTGTAAATTAATTTCACTCTCGCCTTGGCCGCAGGTGTGACAAGACTTTTCAACGTTTAATTACTTATTTATGTTAAAACTGACGCAGGCTTTTGTAACTTTATTGTGGAGTCCTCACGGCAAAAGTTCACCCACAAGTTGATTTATTATGCTTATTTAATAACTTCACCAAAGCTGGTTTTGTTTTTGTTCTGTCAGTTTTGTAGAAGCTGGATTTTGTTTTTCCTTCAGTAAAATAAAAAAGTTATTTAATCGGTCTGTTATTACTGCATTAAGATTGCCATAGAACTATTTGGAAATGCAGTCTTGATTCGTAATGAAATATATTTTTTGGGTTTCGTGTTAGGTAGGTTTTGTTGTCTTTATTAATTATTGATTTCTCCTCCCAACAAAGGAAAACTCTTGCTTTAAAATCAACAAATATTAAAAAAAGAACAGAACAAACAACATTAAAATGCAACTTTCGTTTCCAGTCAATAACCCAGTACACAAAGTTTTCAATAAAAAACTGGTAGAACCGAGCAATCTGTATATACTAGAGCAGTGTTCAAGCGAATCCCTCACCTATTTCTCTTCATTTGTAGCAGTGAGGATATTTGCAGTAACTCGCGAGCCACATTCACTACATACTTTTTGTTCAACACCGGGAATGTACTTTGAAAGATGCTTCTGTTTTCTCTTGTTGCTTAGTTTCTTACTTTTATACATTGTTAGAGACAGTTGCGGGTGTTTAGAAAGTCTTTTACAATGAGTATCGACAGTTTAATATATAACTGCTACCACTTTAAAATCAATACATTTCAGTATTACGTAGAACTGTTTTGTACATGCATACATACATATATATTCTCACGCCGTTAGTTCCCATTGGGGTAGGCAGAGACTATCGATCGCCACTTTGTACGATCCTGGCAAACCTCTCTAGCTTCATTAACATCCATCAATCTAACTGTAACTGTTTTGTGTTGGCTTAGAATAGCACTAGAACACAACCCTTCATTTATTTATAGTGTCGTATAACGTGACTAAGAGGTTTTTATAATGATTGTTAGGCGGCTTATCTTACTATGATTTCTCGATTATACTTCGTGCAATAGCTGAGAACTTAGGAATTGCTCATTCTCAAGCTCTAGTTACCTTTTTCTGGGAGTCAATTTATAGAATAAGTTAGGTTTGGTAAAAGAATCAATACTCTTATATGTTTATTTTTATTATTTTTAAATAACAATCAAGCGTATATATTCCAAACATATTAGTTTTTTCTTACCGTGTTAAAATTGATGGCATTGTTGTATGAGTGACTGTAAAATTGTTATATGATTTTTGAACATTTTTTGTATTTCTGTTATAAGCATGAGGTTTTCATGAACAAAAAGATTTAAATTATGTTTGTTTTGTTGTTTTTACTTGTTTTTAATTTTGTAATTTATTTAAATTTCTGCTGACATACTGTATGGTAGTATTACTATGTAGGGCTCATAATGAAAATCAGTTTTGGTTTTGTGTATGCAAATACACAAGTCAATGGATACTGATTGTGGGCCCAATTTAGCAAAAACATTCTTTTGACACCTTTTATACTATTATATATGTGTGCTAAATAAAAAATATTTCTTCTTTTTTCTTCTCCTCTTCTCTCTATATATCTTATATATATATATCTTTGAAATCGTGCTAAGTAAAGGTATATTTTTTTTAAACCTATGTAAATTATTTTCAATCTACTTCTGAAACAAAATATCACAATTAATAAAGCAAAATTTTACCTACAAGTACCACAAATGAAAAAGAAACTATTATGGAACAAAATCTCTCTTGTATTTAGCCAGCGCAGCGCGTGTGCCGAGCACTTCTTGATTCAAGTTGGTGTCGTGATATTTTACACAAAATTTCTGCCTTGTCTGCTACAGGGACGGACTAGGAGTGCAACTAAAGTACCGTATTTTAGCTCCATTATATTATACGCCGCACTTAGTTTTAATACTGCTACGGAAGTATTATCCCCAATATTTTATAGAGATAAAATGTTTGGACAAAATGTTCGGAAGGTTTTTGTGCTTTTAGTATTTAAGCATTGGTAGGTCGAGTGAAAGTAGATAGATACACCTTACAGATATAAATCTCAGTAAGTGGTGGCCAGAGCTTCAGAATTAGAAATTCCATAGATTTTTAAGACTAGTGGGGGAAAGTATGTAAATCAAAGAATCGTATGTAAATCAAAAAGCCCCCAAGACAATATCACCTCTTTCGAAAGCTGGAAGGGAAGAAAAGAAATAATTCTATTCTAAGCATTGGGAAAAGATGATGAAATAAAAGTTGTTGGTGACGTGTCTCCAACCGCTTTGCCCAAAAATCACAAAAAAAACCCCAATACCCTTAGCCGCCTCTTACGAACACCCCCAGGGAGATGTGGGGTAGTGCTATTTTAAGCCGACACTACACAGCGAACCTTATTATTACTTTAGTAAATATTGAATGAAATTTAAGAAAAATAAAATGCGGACTTAAATATCCCAAAGGTTTATCGTGTACTTCCGAACAAAGGCAACGACGCCAACTATGCCATAACACTTAGTTTTTATTTTATCATTTTGGCTAAATGTCGGGAAGGGTTGTTTGCTACGATGATGATAATGTTACGAAAAAAAGCAATTTCGTATTGTGATAAGCTTAGACTAACTAAAAAAAACAGACCAGAAACGGGCACCAGTGACTTGAAGATATTTTATAATTTGATTATGTGTGTGTTGAAATTAATAGTATATACCTAGTCGGTGCTTAAATTCTGTCACAAACGAGATTGGCCATAAAATGAAAATTAGTTATGATATTCAAAAAAAGATTTTTTAAATAAATATTATTTAAAAAACTTACATTAAACACAAAATTTATTCAAAACGATTACCAGTACTTTTCACAAAAGCCTTCAATCTTCGCGGCCAGTCTTCAATAGCAGCACAACCCATATTCATGTCGATATCGGTTACTGCTTTAGTCAATGATACCTTTAGGTTGCCCAAGTTTTTGTGAGGTTTAGAACAGACCTTCTTTTTCAATTCCTGCTAAATTTTGTAATCCAGTAGATTGAGGTCAGGGCTAAATGAGGGCCAATCTTGATATATTAATAGCTCGACATTCTGGCGTTCAAACCACTCCTGAGTTAATTTAATGTTTTTTGACATGAATTCCTCATGTGGGGATTATTACTCATAAATAAAAGATGTTATTAAAGGAAAGAAAAATTTTTTTTTTTCGACACTGGCGGGGTTCGAACCCGCGACCTTCGGGTATACGCCCCGTCGCTCTGCCAACTGAGCTACAGTGTCAGTTGGCATCCAGCGCGAAATTTCTCTATCCTTTGTTTCTTTTTTTACACGTTCAAGTAGTGTTTGCGTTTCCTACCTCCGAATTTTAACTAGGATAGAGAAATTTCGCGCTGGATGCCAACTGACACTGTAGCTCAGTTGGCAGAGCGACGGGGCGTATACCCGAAGGTCGCGGGTTCGAACCCCGCCAGTGTCGAAGTTTTTCTTTCCTTTAATAACATCTTTTATTTATGAGTAACACTCCTGAGTTGTTTTGGCCTTATAAGAAGGTGCAGAGTCCTGTTGAAACACAAATGGCCGTCCTCCAAAGAGTGTCTGGGGCAGATCTTTTACTATGCGATCTAAAACCGTGTCCCTGTACACTTTTGCACTGGTTTTGAAACCTTTTTTTACAAAAATACACTTCAGTAGGGCCATAGTAGGACACTCGCAACTAAATCATGATTGATGATAAAGGAATGGCATTTCCAGCGGCCGTTCTGGAGCTGGTAGCGTACACCCTGTAATTTTTTTGCTGTATCTCTCATAAATATTAAAAAAAATCTCATCTGTAAAGCGGCCAGTACACAATGGCGGACGATGGCCCACTGCTCGCCATCGCCACTGTGTACAGGGGGCAATGGTGCATGATGGCGGACAATTGCCGATCGTGGCGCACAATGGCGCGCAATGGCGAAGTTGTCGGTTTTTCGGGCACACTTCAAAGGAATCGTGGCGTAGCATGGCCGGTGGTGTTTCCACAGTGGGCCATTGTTTAGTTCGTCACCTCACGCTCATAGATACTTATTCTTTTTTGGAACATTTTATTGCAAATGTATTTATAATCACTATATGACGTAAAAATAACATAAATAGCGCCATAAATAAAATAAATTACATACATAATAATAAATAAATAGCTGCAACCATTATTACTTCGACGTCCGTCGCAAGTGGATTGCCAGGCAGTAATGAGCAATGGGCCATTGTGTGAACACCAATTGATCGTGGCCTACAATTGCCAATTGCGAAGCGTGGCCCATCGTGGGCCATTGTGTACTGGGCGCTTAAACTGGATATCGCGTTGTCTGTTTCTTGCGTACCGCTTAAGCAATACTTTGCATTTTTGGCTCTCATAGCTATCAGACGCGCTTTCAGAATATGTCCACTATTTTTTCGGTGAGACCGTAGTCCTAGGTCTTCATCGAGTACTTTTTTTACGGTATTTTTGATTAAACCATTTCTACTTGCGGTCGAGATATCTTGCCGCACGCGCCTTGATTGTTTTGATCACCCCTGGAGTCCTAACGGAACGAATTCTGCCAGTTCTTTTCCCGTCATCGACACTAGAGGTTTTATTGTACTTCTTGATAGTACGGTTTACGAATCTCATCGTGATCTTTAATTTTTGAAGAAAGTTGAATATTGTCTTTGGTGGACGGCCGCAACGAAGCAATGCAATTACTGTTACTCAGTTCTCTTTAAAGGTCTACACCGTCGTAAAAAATCGTATAATTTAGCAGATTAGTATGAAAAAAATAATTGAAAATCGAACACCGTTTCATATTTTTGTCTCGGTGCTCTATTTTTAAAATAAATTGCCAGTGACAGTATTTAAGAACCGACTAGGTATTTAACATATCTAATGGTCTAATTTTCACATCGAAAACTATAATGGGCATACGTATCTCTTTTTACCCCATATACATTTATTTCTGCCTCGCTTGCACGGAACGAATATTTGGTGATATTCGACGAATCTAACGATACCTCCGTAGTTCTCGTTGGTTTCATCGATTAAAAAACGCCAATATTAATATTGTTTTTGCATTATGAAATTTGTGCTGATGTAGTACACTAAAAATATATATTGACAGACAGTTGTTTTGTATCCGCAGTTAAAATGCCAATAAGATGTTTTAAAAAGTAAAGTAGTTTAAACATTATTTGTACAAAAAACCTATTTTAGGGTAAGCAATTAGTTTTTTTTTATTTATATAACATTATCACAACGAATATACAAACAAAAAAAATCTTTAATATTCTTAAATTCATTTATGCATATCAAAACCTTCAGCTTGCAAACGATCCAAAAACTAGCTCAACAACCAAGCAAAATATTTTTTCACAACCCACAAATATTTATGAATAGAAACAAACAAAAAACCAATCTTTTGAGTTACCAAAATCTCCCGCAAGATACACTTAACGAAACTTGCACGCAAGCCAAACACAAAAGGCGAGGCATCTCTCAGAAACTCTTGCTCAAATGTATGAGAGCGATTCATAAGGGTAGCTTCGTTTGCCTCTACTCGACTGCAATCTTATATCGTCGTACTTTGAACGTTCTGCCTCTCTACGCCCAAATGAAGCTCGAAAAACTAACCTGCAAATCTATCACTCTAATCTTTATAACCATGAAAATAAGAACTAGAATTCAGTGACGCGGCCAAACCGGTAAGTTTGTATAAAAACTGTCTTTTGTATTCCTTTTTTAGTATACACACTCTGAAGGAAATCAGGGAGGCTCATTCCGATTTAGTGTTGTCTGTGATGAAATGGTTGCTTAGTTTTGAGCAAAGCAGCCGTTTTCAGCGTTATCTTTGCTTGTAATCTAATTTTATTTGGATACAATTTGGGTTTTGCTATTTTTGCTTGTACAAAATAAAGAAAATCCTTAACCGAAAATATACTTAGAATTCTTTATAAATTCAGCTGAAACTAAATTAGCTTTTTTCATACATTTCATGAAACTACCTATTTATGTTTACAATAACCGTTTCAAAAAAAGTATAAAAATAATAATAATTGCCATGTAGTGTCGGCTTAGAATAGCACTACCCCATTTCTTCCGGTGGGTGTACTTAAGAGGCGACTAACGGTATTGGGGCTTTTAAGGGATTTTTGGGCGATGCGGTTGGAGACCCATCACCAACAACCTTTATTTTACCATCTTTTCCCCACTCAACTTTCCAAACGTGGCTGAGGAATTTCGAATTCCTTAGCTCTGGCTACCCCTCCCCTCCTTCTAGGGATTTAAAGCCGTGAGTATATGTATGTTTGTATATATAAAAATAAAATAAAAACTTTAAAGGTAAATGTAGGAAATTTGCAAATTAAGTAATCGTTTGTGTTTCGACACCACCAATCAGTTAAAAATAAAGTAATACAAATTAAATAAATTGTTCAATGATTAACTTTGTGTTGACTACACGAGCTTTTTTGCAGCTCATTAAGCTCGTAGTACTCCAAACAAATGTTTTTGGCAATGAAAGTTTCTCTGTAGTTCTGAACGTGGTATATTAATTAAAACCCTTTTTTTGAAATGTATTTCGTCATCTGATACCGCTGCCGGTTCGTTAACGAGCTATGAATATTGGCGCATATTCATTAAGTCACAAACGGTACAAAAGAATTAATAACGTTATGCAAACCGTAATGAATGAATAAAGTTATGGTGATTGTTCGAAGAAGGATTGTTTCCGTGTTGACCTTAATTTTGTGTTTACTTACAACTTTGCCTATTATGATTTCTAGTTACGAAATTGAGTAACATAACATAACATAACATAAACATAAACGTTCACGCCGTATATCCCCGAAGGGGTTGGCAGAGGTACTAATACTTCTGAACATCAAGTGACTTTGTCATCTGGTGTTCAGAGTACCCACGTTTTGCATGGACAGTGTACTCACGTGATAGGGGGCAGGCCTATCGCCGTTTTGTACGAATACACTGTCACATGACTAAGTACAACTCAGCCATGTGGGTTTCCTCACGATGTTTTCCCTCACCGTTAACAACCATGATAAATTAACCACACATATGTCTTTACTTTACTTTACTTGAGTAAATACTGTTATAATCATTTGAGGTGGTTCAGGATTTATATTATAACGATATCATATATACATACATACTACTTTCCCTCACAACTTTCAAAAGTGGCCGAGGTATCTCTTATTTCGCGGCTCTGGCTACCCCTTTGTATGTATCCACTATGTTTCACAGTATCTTATTCGTCCCACTTTGTGAGGCAATTATTCTCTACTTTTTTTCTTTATGATGCATCCTGTATCCACCATGGCAATTTTTTTATACAATTTAATTGAATTATAACTTTATTTTTAAACGACTACGAAAATGGCGCATTTTATTTGACTTTAATTCTTTGTATACATGTTTTACAATTACTTCTTCAATAGTCAATCAATTTTAAATATATTTTTTTTTCTGTTGGATATGTTTCCAGAGTTGTCCCATTTAATTTCCCTGGCAGGTAACGAAATTGTTGAAGTACACTATTGATTATCGATATTTGTATGAATAATTTGTGTCCGTCTAGCTGCAAAAATTGCTGCGAAGGCGGATCAATTTACTTAAAAAGATATAATAATTTCAGTATAAAAACCTAATCACCCGTATGAAGTGAAAAGTGGGACTTTCCTATTATTTCACTGACATTTTGATACTTAAAATAATATCGTCATTCAAATTAGCAATATTTATTTGCGTTTCTTGTATCATATTGGCTTTAGGTGTAATAATACCTAACAGCTTTATCGTGAAACCATATTTATACTTGTGAAAAGAAGTTCCAAAAGTTTTTCAATATTGCCAACAACTACTGTGAATAAATAAAAAATAAATAATGTGTTGCTATATTTACCATCTACGATTTTTATAAACTTATCGTCCTTTCTGTTTTGATTTTCATAAGTATCCTTGTTTTGTTAAACACGAAACATTCACTATAAGACAGCAGGCAATATTGAAAATATCTGTTTTTAAATATGCTGTATAGAGAAAATTATATAAAAACTATTTTCTACACAATGAGATGCGTTACAAATAAACTCACAAGTATAAATAAAATATGTCTTTTGCTTCTATTTCGTTTATATACAACAAAAACATTAAATCGTATATTCACAAAGAGTTGCCTGTACTTATTTATTTAGATTTACAAATTTCCACCCGCTGAATATTAAAAATAAATATAGTATTTGCGTTGTATATCCTCGTCAGAATGGCTGGTCGATCAGTGTCAAAATTTTATACCTGAAAAGGACACTCACACAATTAGGTAAAAGCTTATATTTTTTTTACACTGAGGGAAGGATTGAAAATTGCTTAGTCATGTCTCACGAATTTCTCCTCACTGTCAACCTAACTGTTTAACCACAAACTTTTCGCAATTCTTTTCATTTAGTAGTTCATACAGTGGATGTAAACGATTTAAAGTAATTGTGCAAAGTATTTTTATATGATCATACAATTAAACGAACTCTTGCTTCATAAGTACAGAGAAAATTTTGAGTATGCTGAACTGTCCCTATAACAATTTTTCCTTCAGCGTTAGTCAAGCGAAAAGAAACCCAAGTTTTTGTTAAGTAAAAAAACTGGTGGTCTCTGGTGAGTGCGCCAGTGATAAACCCAGGGTTCATTGTTATTCGGACTGGTCATCGACAACGTAGTTAAATCAGTGAGTTCTCCTTTGAACGTTTGATATCTGGATAATGTTACCATACAGAAACCTCTACAGAAAGTTGTGAATGATTTGAAAACTATTATTAGTGACTCAGGCCTTCGCATGAGAGGGATGTGGGTTGTCTTATTGCTTTTGGCACCTGGCACAGAGTTCCACAGAGGACATACATACATACATACATATACTCACGACTATAAATTCCTAAAAGGGGTAGCCAGAGCTGAGAAATTGGAAATTCCTCAGCCACTTTTGAAAGTTGAGTGGAGAAAAGATGGTAGAATAAAGGTTGTTGGTGATGGGTCTCCAACCGCATCGCCCAAAAATCCCTTAAAAGCCCCAATACCGTTAGTCGCCTCTTACACCCATCGGTAGAAACGGGGTAGTGCTATTCTAAGCCGACTCTACACAGCCTCCACAGAGGAGTTGAACAATTATTGCTAGGGGTAAGATAAGACAAAATTTTGACAAAACCAAAGATGGTATGATGTGACATTATGGTTTAGGTTAAAGACATAACGTAAAAAGAATAAGTATTGAAAATATTTATAATTGACTTATTATCTCTGAATTATATTATTAGCAGTTAAATTTCAGACGTACCAATAAGATTTCACCTAACCTCTCTGTAATTACTGGACTGTTCCACAACTTTTGAGGAATTAAACAATAAATATTTTACAGAACATCGCGCTATCTAATAAAATAAATTTAAAGCTATTTAAAACAATAGCACCATCGATCATAATTAACCATTAAGGTATATCGTGCACTCTCGTGGGCGGAACATTGCTTTTTATCACGCTTATGTTAGCTTCATCTGTATGTAAGTATGTATATATGTAATTATGTATGTAGCCGACTCGTTTAATTTACTATTATTGACGCTATAAACAAGACGTTTTCACATCAAAACAAATACGTTGTAAATTATTGCGCCAGAGCCTAGAAGGATTACAAAGTGAATGAGCAGAATTCTGTCCGTCTGTAGGACAGTGACAATGGCGTAATCTAACATGCAATTGATCATGATCCGCTGAATGGGACATTATCTTGTCTCCTATTCATCACTCGAGCTTTGTTTAAGGAGTAAGCAGGATTTCATAAGCATTAAATCTGTTTAACAATAAATTTTGCACGGAGGGAAGTGAATCGAATACCATAATTAATTTTTATTTGATATTTGTTATATAAGTAATAAGAATACTTATTATATTCAATTATTGAATAAAAGAGCATGTATGAAAAGATTGATGGATGTGAATGAAGCTAGAGAAGTTTGCCAGGATCGTACAAAGTGGCGATCGATAGTCTCTGCCTACCCCAATGGGAACTAACGGCGTGAGAATATGTATGTATGTATGTATGAATTTCTGTTTTTGTTTTGAATAAAACTTTTAAAAGTTTGTATTAATTTAAGCCATATTGTTTGTTAAGCCATGCATCGGTGGTTACAAGACAACCTTTAAATTAACTGAACTTTTCATTCAAAGTTGTAATTAAATCGATTTTTATGCGTGATTTTTTAAAACTGTTTTATTATTTTTGTAAATATTAACCTGTTCCATTCTATATTAACAAAAAAAATGGTTTTCATTGTAAATTTTTACTACTTATTTCAAAATAACGTTGTAATAGGTGAGGAATTTCATATTTTTGAGCCCTGGCCGTGAATGTATTGTCTATAATGTAATAATAAAAAGTACCTAACAAACTGTAACATAAACTCAACTGAAGTCATCTGTTCACGCCGAATATTCCCAAAACCGTAGGAAGAGGCACTAAAATTTCTGAACATCACTTGACTTCGTCTAATGGTATTAACGTTTATTCACGTGAGTATCCACGTTTTGCTTAGATAGTGTACTAGCATGATAGGGGGCAGACCTATCGCCGCGCCATTTTGTACTAATACACTGTCACGTAACTAATAATTCTTAACCATGTGGATTTTCTCACGATGTTTTTCCTCACCATTAACAACCATGATAAGTTTAACACATGACTTTAGAAAAGACAAATTGGTGTTGCCCGACCCGGAATTTAAACCCACGCCTGTCTGAGTCTGAGACGGGTGTTTTTCCCATGGGACTATCACGGTTAACACGATATATAACAATTCATACTGATTATACGTAATAATTACCCTTATAACTGTAGCACTCTATAGGCAGTTCAATCCACCGCGCCTGGGCCGCACCCCCTTTTTTTTCGTTTTTTTATTTTTTTACAAATCTCATACTTAAATACGATTGGCCCACATTTGTTAGATAGTTCAATCCATGAACACACGCCCCCTTTTATTACGTTTATTATTATTTTTTATAAATCTCATGCTTCCACACGATTGGCTAAAATATTTTTGTGTGTATAAGTCCACATAGATAAATTAATTAACCGTGAAAGCACTAAAACGTTAACCTTAATTTCTTACTTCTTATATAAGAGAGTAGATGAAAGGGCGTCTTCGTGAATGAAACAACCGATACTTAAGGTGCAAAAATATAGTAGGCACCAAACTACAATTATTAAGTTGAAATAGTTTTAGGTTGAAAAATAAATAAGTAAATCGCTTTGAGCGCTTTTCCGAGCTTTGTAAGGAAATTAGAGAATTCCAGAGAATCTTTTATTGCAAAGAATTTATGTTCTGTTTTATTATGTCTGCTCTTATTTAAGGTTATTTATTCAAATACAGTTTGATCACCTTTTGCTTTATTTTCCTAGCTTTTAGTCTAATCTACCACACATTTGCTTTCTTGGTACTTGTAGACACCAGTATGTTGCTCGCGAGTTACGTTACAAAATTGTTTTTTTGTTTATTTCCATAATAAATTAAGTTGTTTTGTTCACTGTATGAGCATGAGCTAAATCTAAGAAAGTATTCACTAAGAGACATCGATAGTTCAATTCTTACTATTCTGTAAGCAACCAACCATTACCCTACTGAACTATCACAGTTTTATAAATTAAAAAACCGAATCCAAAATTATACTACAAATTAAATCTCGACAAGATACTAAATCATAAAATAAATTTAAATAAATTTCTAAATGACTTGCGCATCCAAAAAACTTCAGCCATAAATTGTCTTAAAAAGTTTGTTTTCACAAACACATTTTTTCCCTTTTAAAATGATATTTCTTTGATACATAACTTTTGAGAAGAATAATAATTATCGCTGGCGTTTGCAGATTTAACTAAGTTGGCGAAGTCTGGCCCGTTTTCGAAGATTAATTAGCCCCTTTTATCATTGTGCTCATTGTTTTATATAACTTGGCTTTTGTATATTAAATGAAGGAGGTGGAAAAAATAAAGAGTTAGTTATAAAAATGTGAACTGTCGTATTTTGGGTTTGAACTTTGTGAAGGTTCGACTGCCTTTTTAATGTCATTATTGATTTATAGCGCGGCGTAAATTTTACGTACATATATATGTTCACGACTCTAATTCCTAAAAAGGGGTAGTTCATGCTTCAGAATAAGAAATCCTCAGGCAATTTTGGAAATTAAGTGAAAAATATTGTAAAATTAAGCTATTTTTGGTAATGGATCTCCAGCTACATCGCGCAACGATCACTTTAAAAGGCTCCAATATCCTAACTCTCCATTTACCAGTGCCTAAGTAAGAAATGGGCTAGTACTATTTTATCTGCCTTGCTCATTTTTTTTATCTAGTTAACATGAAATACTATCAAAGCAGCCGTAATAGCTCAATGGGTAGAACACTCACCTATCGTGCAGACAGGTCGGGGTTCAAATCCCGGCCGGACCTACACCAATGTGTCTTTCCTAAAGTAATATGTGTGGTTAATTTATCATGGTTGTTAACGGTGGTTGGCCAAGTTGTGTATGTGTATAAAACAATGATCGGCCTGCCCCCTATCATGTGAGTATCCAAGCAAAATGTGGGTACTCTGAACACCAGGTGACAGCGTCACGTGATGTTCAGAATTATCAGTATTAGTGCTTTTGCAACCTCTTGGAGGAATATACGACGTGAAAGTTTGAGTCGATTACTATCAAAAGTAATAACATACATACATACATATACTCACGGCCATAAATCTCAATAAGGGGTAGCCAGAGCTAGAAAGTAGTAAGTAAGTGATAGGTCTGCAACCGCATCGCCCAAAAACCACTTCAAAAAAGCTCCATACCCTTTTTCGCTTCGTAACTACGTAAGCGTCACCCGTGGGTTGAAAGGGGTTGTGACATATAAGGGGGATAACACGGCAAACTTATAATACCTTAAATTGAAAAAAACACCTTTTCTGTCAATTTTCAAGCCGACGATAGCTAAAAAATAATTAATTGATGGTATCTATCTAACACCTTATTGTATTCTCATGTTGTTCTTGTTATTGGAAATTATGCTGTTATGAATAATATTATTATTATAGTGAAATTGCATTGTTTGTTTTCCTAGTATATTTGCTTTTATTAATCATTTGTTTTTTTTTGTTATAATGTTCTTTTCCCTCATCACATAAAGTCTGTTAAGCTTTTGTGAAATAACTGTAGTACTTGCTGTAAGTTGTAGTAGGTAACATGTTAATACATACATACATACATATGCTCACGGCTATAAATCCCTAGAAGGGGTAGCCAGAGCTAAGGAATTGGAAATTCCTCAGCCATGTTTGGAAATTTCAGTGGGGAAAAGATGGTAAAATAAAGGTTTACGGTGATGGGTCTCCAACCACATCGCCCAAAAATCCCTTAAAAGCTCCAAATCCGTTAGTCGCCTCTTACGTACACCCACCGGAAGACATGAGGTAGTGTTATTCTATGCCGACACTATACAGCAATGTAAATACCTATATTGTATTAATAGGGCATTGATCGTAAATCAGCTCATGATGAGTATTTTGTATACTCTGCCATACGAGCATTGAGTTAAGACCTTTTTGCTATTGAACCATATATGTTTTAAAATAATTGTCTTCATTTTAACTTTTTTTACGAAATTAGAAACCACACATAACTAATTATTCCGTTTTTGTTTCTTATATTTAACACAGGTTAAGAAAAATATTACCTTTTATTCCATTATAAATTTCTTAAAACCGAACATCTGATAATGCCTAATATGATTAAATAAAAGCTTACCCCTTACCGTATTCACCCCTTATTTATTTCTTTTATATTTCTTGAATATTTAACAAAGGGAAAAAATAATTAAAAATGTAGCATTTGTGAATCAAAGCGATATGGTGACAATATTTTTCTCAAAAAAGCTTCAAAGATATTCGTTTAAAGGTGAGTGATGAGAAGTGAAATGTGTAAAATGTATAGCGTACTTCATTAAGAAATATAATATACATTTTCATAAAAAAATATTTAATTTATTATTCTAACTAATGACCTTTTTTTTGTTCAATCTATAAACCCCTTATATAAAAAAAACTTTTATTATATTAGCTGTGTAGTGTCGGCTTAGAATAAAACTACCCTATTTCTTCTGGTGTGTGTACGTAAAAGGCAACTGACGGAATTGGGGCTTTTAAGAGATTTTTTGGCGATGCGGTTGCAGACCCATCACCAACAACCCTTTTAACATCTTTTCCCCACTCAACGTTTCAAAAGTGGCTGAGGAATTTCTAATTCCTTAGCGCTGGCTACCCCTACTAGGGGTTTACAGACATGAGTATATGTATGTATGTATTAAACAACCCAACAAGAACTACAAGAAATGTCGCACTTACAAAACCAAAGCGCCACGGTGTCCATCATTCCCTCAATAAAAGCGTCAAAGGCACTCGTTTGAAGGTGAGAGCTATTGACGCATATTGCAAGACGCACCATCTGCGTCCAAAGAGAGCAAATACACCGTGCGTAGAAACGTGCACTGTGCAAACACGAAGACGTGTGATAACATTGAATCACTGTGCACTGTATAGTGGTTCAGTTGCGTCTTTATGTTGCAGTTAGTTGCTTTTTCTTCTGTGTTTGTATTGAAGCAACTTGTATGTATATTTTGTTTAGCCGCTGTGTAATGGCTAGTTTAATTGGGGTTATGTAGATACAATAACACTTAGCATAAGTAATAATGTCTGCGTAGTGGCTTAGAATGGCACTAATGCATTTATTCCCACAGGTTTCGTAAGGTGACTACTTAAATTAGGTATTTTAAGTGATTGTTGGGCGAAGTGGCTAGAAGACAATAGAAGAGGTTTGCCAGGATCGTACAAAGTGGCGATCGATAGTCTCTGCCTACCCCAATGGGAACTAACGGCGTGAGAATATGTATAAATGTATGTGTGAGACCATCACCGACAATCATTTTTTTTACTTCAAAGCCCCAATAGCTTAAGTCGCCTTGTAAAACATCCACGGGGTGAAATGGGTTAGTGCTATTTTTAATCTATATTTTACCGCTACAAAATCACAATATAGAGTAATTATAACCAAATACCTGGGCCAAAGGCTTTTAACAGGCAAATAGAAAATTAATGTCGACTTAACCGGTTCAAATTACGTTTGTTATTGTGGCGCGAGTATAATGGCGGATAGCGGCGATAAATCAGAGCGCAGTTAGAAACCCAACTCGGAACAGAACTTCGGGTAGATTGTACTAGTGTTCCAAGTTACATTAATCGTGCGCGCACTTCGGAGTTGCAGAAGTGAGATATTGATTCGGGTTACAGGAGTTTGACTTCGTGTTGCAGTTTTGGGGAAGGAAGAATGATACTATGCAGTAAAATGAAAGAGAATAGTATTTATCTCAGTATATCATAGGAAGGATTGTTCGTACGTTTGTTGATTTGTAAAGAATAGGCACTGAAATCACTTAACCAATTAAAAAAAAACTTATCTATAGAAACCAACATACTTCAGTACATTTGCTGTATATTATCTCGCTAATTGTAAGGGGTGAGCAGTGTGCAACAGTTAGTTACACGATAAATGTTAAATCAATAATAACAGTTAATTCTTTTATAACTCAGATGGAAGGGATGACTTTTAATTAGTTGGTTCCTTTCCACTGAATATGATTCTGTCTGTTATGTTTTGTTACATTGTAATTTTATGTCCAGGGTCACATTATTTATTTTCGCTCAATTCGAATGTTTTTGTTCGTGAAATCCTCATGTTGGGAATAATTACTAATATACGGATTTATTATTATAATAAATTTATATATTGTTATTGTAAATGTAAAAAGAAATATATTTGTTTCAACGACTATACCTCCAAACATAGATGGTAGTACACGAATTTAAATGATGATTTGTTTATCAATATTATATTACTTACAACTATTCCATATCATTATACACGGATCACCTCGCTCGCCGGCCAGCTCAGCGTCTTGTCTTGCGCTTCATGCACGCGTGTCAATTTTGTTGCGGAGTAATTTTAAAATTGTATTGTCTTCTAAGATGTTAATTTAAATGAAATGATGTCAAGGACAATTTTGTTCATAATAAAATACTCTTAATCTCAACAACACATTTATTTTGATAAGGATTAATATTAGGTTGATAAAAAAATGCAAATAATTGGCAATAATGCATTAATTTCGACCAAAATTGATTACCATAAAAATGGTTAGTGAGTCAATCTTAAAAGGTAGACATATACTGTCGCGGACATGTTTTTAGATCGTTTAAAGAGAATTAATTCTTCAATACATTTTTTTTGGGTAGCTTTAACTGTTAACGCAGCGCACACAACGGAAGCCTGCAACTATGAATAATTTTCCCCGTTTTTGTAACATCTTTCGCTGATTTTTTTCTCATATTAGTCGCAGCGTGAATATATATAGCCTAAAGCCTTCCTGAATACATGGACTATCCAAAACAAAAATATTTTTTCAATTTCATTCGGTAGTTCCGGAGATCCTAGCGTTCAAACAAAGAAACAAATATACCTATATATAAACGAATGATAATACTAAAATAATACTTATAATATAAAATATACAAAAACATAACATAACATAACATAACATATACTCACGGCTATAAATCCCTAGAAGGGGTAGCCAGAGCTAAGGAATTAGAAATTCCTCAGCTACTTTTGGAAATGTGAGTGGGGAAAAGATGGTAAAAGTAAAGGTTGTTGGTGATGGGTCTCCAACCGCATCGCCCAAAAATTCCTTAAAAGCCTCAATACCGTTAGTCACCTCTGACGTACACCCATCGTACGACATTATATACATAACAACAACATATCTTCTGATATAACTTATAAAACTATGTCGAGGTTGATAACAATACGAAACTCCCAATTTAGAAATTGCGACCCAATAAGCCATCTGCGCAAATATTTTTAAAAGTTTTGACTGTTTGGGCTTCTAAGAGTATTTTGTAGGTGGTTGAATGTTGTTCATTAATTTTGATGGTGCTGGTTAAAAGCTCTTGTTTTAGGTTTCATTCCAATAAAAGCAGAATATATCGACATTATAGATTGTGAAAGTTAATTCATCGAATTATTTATACAACCTGGTACACGTCATGAGTTTAAGATACATACATACATACATATACTCACGGCTATAAATCCCTAAAAGGGGTAGCCAGAGCTGAGAAATTAGAAATTTCTCAGCCACTTTTGGAAGTTGAGTGGGGAAAAGATGGTAGAATAAAGGTTGTTGGTGATGGGTCTCCAACCGCATCGCCCAAAAATCCCTTAAAAAGCCCCAATACCGTTAGTCGCCTCTTACGTACACCCACCGGAAGAAATAAGGTAGTGCTATTCTAAGCCGACACTACACAGCTAAAATTTTTAAGAATTTTAAGATACATATAATAATTTTATATGTATACATGCCCTCTTATTCTTCATACTTAGGCCGCTTGCCATTTTACGTACAGTCTCTATTTGAGCTAAAATCTTTCCTCCATGCTCGTCCTCTACCACCATCATTTTGGAACTCCGTTATTTTAGGATATACTATTGATTCAGCCATACATTATCCTATCAGGTGATATCTTATAACTGTAATTATTGAGATTATCGTCCGGGAATCACCCGACACCATATAGCTAGCCGAGCAAGTTCTCAGAGGCATTAATTAATTAATTATCTTTGCTATAAGTGTGTGTGTGTGTGTTCGTACAATCCAACGTGTTTTTGCAACACATAGATAAAATCACACAAAAAAACCGAAATGCATGTGATTCGAAAATAAAACATAACATAACATAAACGTTCACGCCGTTTTTCCCCGAAGGGGTTGGCAGAGGTACCAATACTCCTGAACTCACATGGCAAGCGCCATCTAGTTTCCAGAGAAGGCACCCACGTTTTGCTTAGACAGTGTACTCACGTGATAGGGGGCAGGCCTATCGCCGTTTTGTACGAATACACTGTCACATGACTAAGTACAACTCAGCCATGTGGGTTTCCTCACGATGTTTTCCCTCACCGTTAGCAACCATGATAAATTAACCACACATATGACTTTAGAAAAGACAAATTGGTGTAGGCCCGTCCCAGGATTGGAACTCACGCCCTTCTGTTTTTCAGGCAGGTGTTCTACCCACTGGACTATCATGTCGAAAATAAAACTTCTGTAGAAATTCGTCTAACTTATTTGCCTGACAAGATTATAGTTTGAAGAACCCTTCTCACTAACTAGACGGAGTTTCGTAATCATTAAAAACTTTAGCATATGAAATATTATACGTGGGGAATTCTGTGTGGCAAAAGCTGGAGTACTATAGAAAAACATACAAAAAACGCTGGCAAAATTGTGTGATTCGTGATAGGTGCTTGAGAAATATTACTTACTTATACTCACGGCTATATTTCCCTAGAAGGGGTAGCCAGAGCTAAGAAATTATAAATTCCTCAGCCACTTTTGGAAGTTAAGTGGGGAAAAAATGGTAAATATAAAGGTTTTTGGTGATGGTTCTCCAACCGCATCGCCCAAAAATCCAATAAAAAGCCCCAATAGCCTTAGTCGCCTCTTACGACACCCGTGGGTAGAAAGGGGTAGCGGCATTCTAAGCCGGCACTACGCGGCTTAGAAATGTTAATTTAGATCAAATAGAAAATGTGCTTAAAATGCAGGAATCTCAAGTGTACAGAAATATAAGGGACTTAAGAGAATCATAAAGTGGCAATTAATATTTTTCCCTACCCCAATGGCATCTAATAGGGTGAGTATATTTATGTACGCCACAAAACTAAACCCAAGAGGTGGTACATTCTGCAAAACATTTTCACACACTTAAATGAAGTGAAATATTTCGAAAACCATCAATTCAACAAAATTGAATTACGAATATTGTAATATATTTTAATATTAAAGGTCTATTTCTGATGCGGAAAGGGAAATTGAAATCAAAGTTTGAATAAATATTTAATAACAAAATGAGGTCATCAATCACATCGACAAATTCGTATTCATTATTTACAATATACAGATACTACTTCGATTTATCTTAACTTTTGCTCTTTTTTTAATATTCAGAATAAAGTCTAGGGCCATTATTTTGGATGATATATTTTTTCCCTACCGCGGATATCGTAAGAGGCAAGTTTTGCAAGGGTTTGCAGCGTTTGAAGAGCTTGATATTCTGAAGGGTTACCTCTTTCTGGGATTAATAGACGTTAGTATAATGTGTATATATATACATTACGATTACGTTAGTCTCATTTACACCATACAACTAGTGTAGTGTAGTCTCCAGCACTTCTTTCAATGGGCGCTTGTTTATTGTAGTCTTTTGTGCAATGCAATACAGCACAATTCCACAAGAAACTAAATTCATGTTGCCTTTTCGTTCTTTGAATAAATGGCCTGAAGGATGCTGACCAATGTTGATGTTAGTGCTGTCATATAATATTTTGCCATTCCATTGTGTTAAATTTTGTAAATATTTCTTTCGTGATGTCCAATAAAGTATTTTCTATTCTATTCTATATTCTGGATCAATCAAGAAAAACAACAACTACCAAGGTTTTTTTGCAATTAGATAAAATTGAAAGTTAAGAAAGAATTATTTTTTTTGAAAAAATGGAGCAAACAAATAATATTAAAATAAAGCAAAGATATAAAATAATTTGTTTGAATCGGCAAAAGCAAGGGTTTTACTCGCTAATTAACAATGTTTTTTATCCTGTTATTCTTACGATTATTTTCATAATGAATATACGCTTTCAAAATATTTACAATATTTACAATCCTGTTAAAAGTGTTCAAGGATAATGTTTTTTTAATTTGATAAAACGTAAACAGACTTAGAAGCAATACATAGCATTTTTATTTTATTTAAAGGTAAAAAGCACATTATCATTATCAGTGTCAGCTTAGAATAGCACTACCCCATTTCTTCCGGTGGGTGTACGCAAGAGGCTATTGGTATTGGGGGCTTTTAAGGGATTTTCGGGCGATGCGGTTGGAGACCAATCACCCCTTTATTTTACCATCTTTTCCCCACACAACTTTCCAAAAGTGGCTGAGGAATTTCTAATTCCCTAGTTATGGCTGCCCCTTCTAGGGATTTATAGCCGTGAGTATATGTATGTATGTATCTAATCTAGCAAGATATAATATTTCAGCAGCCTTAAACTTTACAGATTCTTAAGCTTTCTCATGCTTATTGTTTAACCATTTCAATAGTACATAGCCAAGTTCTGATTGGAAATAGTTTCGAGGTGTGCCGGCATGTGATATGAACTAGGAGTATCGTTTACATTACGCTCAGTACGGTTGAGTTTGTGTGGGTCCGACACTGTTTGTGAAACTCTTGTGAGGAACGTTGCTTTATAATAAACTAGCCATTAGGGCTTATTCCGATTATCCACCCTAAAAAATCCTCCCTAAGTCGGATATTCGGAAACGCATGTCCGATTATCCACCCTGAACGGGGTGGATAATCGGAATTCATAATAAAATGTTTCTTCCGATTTTCTACCCTGCCTACGTACAGTCCTTTACAGGAACATGTAAATTATTATTTATTGTGTGTCAGTGGTGAAAAGACCCTAAGTTTTAATTTTGTTATTTTTTGTTAAGAGTTTCTTTCTAGTTATGGTTTCATTTGTCACAACAGTCAATTTAAATGGTTTTCACCCAAATCTACAGGTGCTTACCTGCAATTTTTTATTTTTTTTTAAGATTACTTAAGTTTTTCGTTTAACAATAAATATTAAATTAAAACTTTCCACCAGGATAATTTTATTCAGACTGTAAGTAGGAAAGTAGGTATGTATATCTCTGTTGAAGTTTCTTGGACCAGGTTGTGAGTATGTTTCTGTGAATGACTGTACTTGGGGTAAAAAATCGGAAGAAACATTTTATTATGAATTCCGATTATCCACCCCGTTCAGGGTGGATAATCGGACATGCGTTTCCGAATATCCGACTTAGGGAGGATTTTTTAGGGTGGATAATCGGAATAAGCCAATTATTTGGATTTACGGCAGTAGGATTGTTTGAATTTAAATTTGTGAACTTTTGAATTTTGTTTGTTTAGTGCGAGCAATTTCATAGAAAAGAAATTGAATACATCTGAAATTATTCATTGTAACAACCACCGTGGTCTCATAAGCATACTCTACTAATTTTTATTTGTACTGTATTTTTTTTTATTAGATGCTATTAGAAAAATGTGCATGTGTAAAAAACGACGTGATGGCTCACGCTTCACACCGCTTATCGTGCAGACAACTAGTGTTCTAATCCCGGATCGGGCCTACACCAATTTGTCTTTTCCAAAGACATATGTGTGGTTAATTTACCATGGTTGTTAACGTTGAGGGGAAAAAAACGTGAGGAAACCCACATGGCTAGTCATGTGACAGTGTATTAGTACAAAACGGCGATGTGCCTTCCCCCTATACGTACATGTACGTGTCTACATTGTCCAAGCAAAAAGTCGGTACTCTGAAAACCAGGTGACCATGACACGTGATGTTCAGAAGTATTAGTACCTCTGCCAACCCTTTCGGGGATATCGGCGCGAATTCCGTTTTAAAATCCTTAAAACTAGTGTACAGACTAACCTAAAACTAACTAATCTCTTCTTGCGAATAACGAACAAGGGTTTAAGTGATTTATGGGCATTTCGATTTGAAGCACATCACTAAACATTCTTTGTTTCACAATGATTCCTCTTCTGTTCTTCCAGAAGCAGCCAAATATCTAATATTTCGCAGCTTTGACACGTGTTTTCTAGACATGTAGCTATGAGTAATATTTATTCATGATGTTTTATTCTCTAATAAATCTATAGAAAATATTGCGTCACTTCATTTGCGCGTGATAAGATATAAGGACAGTGTCTTAAGGATATTCGAATAAGAATCACTTCGGATTTCTGAACGGAAATAGGATTTCAGTTGATCCGCACCAGTACTGTCGGCAACGCAAGTGGTAAGGAAATCCGGTTATAACCAGTATGATGGGAGATGAGTATATTAAAATCGTAGTCTTAGCTTTTAGCTCTCGATTTATTTCAACTTTTATTTAAGGATCCTTTCATTGAAAATACTTATTATGAAGCTCTGACTATCCCTTTTTGGGATTTTAAGCCGAGAGTACATGCATTTATTCTTATTATTTCTTCATACCCTGAGACAGTATACTTTATTAACCTATTAATCACATTTAGAATAGAATAGAATAGAATAGAAAACTCTTTATTGTACATCAGATATGGAAAAACAATTACAAATACACAGAATGAATTAACAAAAGTACAATTGGCGGTCTTATCACTAAAAGCGATCTCTTCCAGACAACCTTTGAATGGAGAGGTCAATAAATTAGAGTCATGTGAGATAGATGTACAACAACATGGTGAAACTGATGACTATGCGTTAATCTGCATAAACAATACAACAATCCAGTCATACTTAAATCTAGTTATAAAATAATAAACTATACTATAATAATATAACATTTAGATTAGAATCTCGAGAAAATAATGAATCATATTTAGGAAAAGCAAAATTTCTACTATTATATTATTCATTTACTACTCACTATATAAAACGAACCAATCAAATACAAAATACACAAGAAACTATTGAAACTACAATAAAAGCGGATTTAAAATTTCGAACAGCGTTCTATTTACTTTTGCAATTGATTGTACACCGTCGAACAACTTTCTGCTTCGTCGACGCAACTGTGATTCTTCAATCTCATCCAAAAGTAAGGGCTTTTATAGAAAATTGGATGAACGAAAACAATGCTGTGTCAGTAATACGCAGACATGGGAAGCACAAGAGCAGAACCAAATTTATATAGCATTACTTTAACTCACGGCTATATTAGGTACCTGGATGTTGCCAGAGCTTTGAAACCAAAAGATCTTAGACCTTAATATACATTCAAATTAATAGATTCATTTATTTCGTAATAAATAGAAAATAAATAAAGGAAAGAAAAATCTCGACACAGGCGGGAATCGAGCCCGCGACCTCGGGTAAACGCCCCGTGTCGCTCTGCCAATCGAGGTACCGTGTCAATGGCTGCCAGCGCGAAATTCTTCTCTCATTCATTTGTAGTGTTTGCGTTTCCTACTTCCGAATTTTTACTAATTCGGAAAGCCACTTGTCTACCTTTTCAGATAGAATGCAAATGTTGAAAACGCCTAACTATCACATAATTTAAATCATTTTGTTCATGAAAACCTCATGTGGGGATTATTACTAATAAATAAAGGAAAGAAAAATCTCGACACAGGCGGGAATCGAACCTGCGACCTCGGGTAAACGCCCCGTCGCTCTGCCAATTGAGCTATAATGGCTGCCAGCGCGAAATTCATCTATCCTTCATTTCTTTTACACGTTTAAGTAAGGCGAATTCGATTCCCGCCTGTGTCGAGATTTTTCTTTCCTTTGTTTATTCTTTATATATTAGTAATAATCCCCACATGAGGTTTTCATGAACAAAAAGATTTAAATAATTTATTTCGTCACTAATTACTCAGATTTGTAATGCTTTATGCTTATGCTTATGTAATAGTAGTACTACAATACAGGACAAAAAGGGGACTTTTGGTAATACAAAGTAATTTAATTATTTTAAAAATTTGATTCTATTGCATTTTTTTTATTGGATATGGATTAAAAACTAAGTATAGAAGAGAGCATAAAAATTACTAATTCTTCAGCCACATTTGGAAATTGTGTGCGGAACGTAAAAAAAAGCATAATTGGTGATTCAATCACTGAATCTCAAATATCATCAATGAATATTTTTGTCTTAATGTGATACTTTGTGTAACGTGTTTTTCTTCTTCCGATCAAAGATTTCGTTTAATGATGTTATTGTGTGGTTTAAAGTGTGTACGCATAGTCATAGTTTTCAAGTACTTCAAATCGATACTCTTTGTTCTTAGTCTAAATTTCTTAATTATTTAAAGACATTGGGAACTTAAGTAAATAGAGCAGACCCACAGATCTGTATTTGAATAGATAACGCAAGTGTCATTTCTTGTATAGGAACCAAGCGTGCCATTATTTCTCCGCGTACTGTGACGTCACATGAGCAATTTAGTGATGGCAACTCCCCGTCAGCGCGTAAACGATTCAATCGATTATATTCGAGTGCATCGACAGACGAATGATAAATTGACAGAAGAATGATAAATCTAGAATTATACCTGTTTTTTAATAACGCTATTTTCTCATGGTCTCATTTTTATTCTGAGCAACTCTTCCTACATTATTTTCCTCCACCACTACATCTTTTCGGAGAACAACGATCTAAATCGGTGAGTTAATGATTAAGTTAGTCAGTGAGTAGTTCAGTAGCCTTTATTATTATAATAACTTGCCCTTATTGATAACCTACCTAATTAACTAGTTTTAATAATTTGTTCTCGGAAAGTTACAAAATGATTTAAAAAAACCCCGAGAAGAAATTTTGTCTACAAAAAGGAAAGCCAGTAGAAGGCGCTATGACAAAATATAATACAACCCAGAACTAATTCGGATTTGAAAAAAAAACAAATAAAATAACTTGTAGAGAAGGAAAAATAATCAAGTATTTTTTTTTCGTTGTTGTTTTTTTCTCCAGGCTGTATCTCATAAACAGTGATAACTAGAAAGCTGAAATTTTCACAAATGACGTATTTCTGTTGCCGCTATAACAACAAATACAAGTAAAAAAAGGATTTTAAGGGGGCCCCCTTACAATAAACGTGTTTTTTCCGTATTTGTTTGCTCAATATTAAAACGTTAATAAGTAGATAATTAAAATTTTCACAGTATATTTACTTGTATAAAATTTCAAAATAAATAATTAAATAACAGTAAAGTTAATATCAAAGGGGCTCCCATACAAAAACGTTATTTTCTATTATAGATGATAGTACGGAACTCTTGGTTTGTTCAATATTGGAAATAAAAAAAAAATTGTAGTGTAACAAACTCTTCAACATTTGCTGAATATGTAGAATTATCAGAAGCAGTAACAGAATTAAGTTTTCTCATTTGTGTAATGAATGATGTCTTTACTAAGGTTTGTAAACCAGTTAAAATCTATGAAGATAATTCAGCAGCTGTAGCTATTTCTAAGTATGGAAACTTTGCAAAGAATTCTAAGCACATTGAAGTTCATTATCATTTTGTAAATTAAAATGTTTAGCAGGGAAGTATACAAAATAGAGTCAGAAAATAAAATTGCAGATACATTTACAAAACCTGTGGGAAATGTTAAATTCACTAACTTAAAAATGCTAAATTTAAAGGACTATAGTTCCCTAATTGATTATAATTTAATTACTGTAGTACTTAAGAAGCTTTGAACTTATGTAAGGAGGCGTGTTCGTGTATACATGTACATTTATATTGGCAACACTGAGTGAAGGAAGGAAGTAAATAAAGACTGACACATACCACACGTTAAGAAATGTAGCTTTATTAAAAAACTTGTAACTAAAATTAAACTGTTCTTTTATTAAATAAAAACAAGAGTATTCCAATTAATTATTTAACAGAAACATAGTAGTAATAAAAATATTTTAGATACATAGAACATCCATCGCGAATATTATCATTTCTCTGTTCCCAAAATCGATTAGAATTAGAATCGAATACAACTATTTGTGTAGGTACAACACATTTTGCTTAAAATGACAGAAATATGACAATAGCTACCGTACCGTGTAGCTGATTGACAGGTGAAAATATCGTTCATTTTGATGTTCATTGCGTGTTTTAATAGACAAGCCATACTAGAAAGCTTTGTAACTAAAAGCGGCAATGTATTATAAATTAAGCGATACACACTCGTTTAAAAGTTTTTCAGTGTAAAACCACAACGAACACAAAATAATTGATTTTGCAATAAAAAACACATAATCTAATAATAAAGTGACCTACCGATGAAAGAAAATCTTTCTATTAATAATTCCCGCTTTATTTAGATAGTTTTTGCAACTCAATAAGGCACAATTAGGCATTTTTTATATTTAGCTTGACATCTGTCACCGAGAACGTTCGAGCACGGACTCAATCAAATGGCGATAAACTAAGATAATTTTACTCCGTTTTTACACGCGAAGTACATGCACTTGCGGCATCTATTCAAATACATGTCTGTGAGCAGACCCCAAAGTTAATTTAATACCAAAATTGCTAAAAAAACACCGCCAAAAAGTAATTGTCAAAATAAATTCTCCCTACACGCCCTGATTGGTTGATTCATTGTTCTGATTTTTGTTGGTCATACATTTGCATCGCTAAAGTCAGTGGCAATAAACTGAACCCCATACGCGGGCTGATTATGTATCTTTTGCGACTGTTGATTGTGTCGCAAGTTGCACGATTGTCGCTGTCAATGTCATAAATTTGTATGCGAATTGACACTTTTGACAGCGATAATTTTGCAACTTGCGACACAATTGCTGTCGCTAAAGATACGTAATCAGCCTCACGGTTTGATGACATTTTTTGTTTCTTCACTATTTAGTTAAGTTTTCTATGTTCAAAGACTACATAATCTATAGTTTAGTTCATCGCACAAACAAGTAAAGTAAGCAACCCCAACTGATGTGAGTTAGTACGTATTATATCTGTATTAAGATGGTTATCTGAAGTTTTGCCACGTACAAGCCATTAATATTGCAAAACTGTTTCAGTTAACTTACTATAAACTGCTTTTGCTTGCATGAAATACATGTCCGCCTTGTGAAATATAGTGAGACGTGTGTATGAACAACTTTTTGTTAGTTCTGCTGAAAATGGATTGCATTTTGTGTGTTAGCGATAGAAAAACGCAAATAACCGTATATTAATACACAATAAATAACTTACCTATTGAAATGATTTTAATAAAAACATGTATACAGCTAAGTGATTATATTATTTAATAGCATACTTGGAGTTCCGGAAAGATTTTATCTTTTTTCATCGCAATGATTAAACATTCAAATATTTCAAATACTTAACTTTTAACTCTTCAGCCAAATATGGAAGTTGATAGGGGACAAGATGATAAAAATAAAATATCGTTTGCCTGCCATTCGGATTGCCCAGATACCACTTAAAAAGCCCCTTTTTGAAATTATATAAGAAGTTAACATTTAACAGGCAATTATCACCATTCTGGATTTCTATATGCATGATGTAATTATTGTCATAACAACGATGTTAATACAGTACAAACTCAAAGTACAATATTAATCAACAAACTTCACGCTTACAAAGAAAGAACTTGTCAAAGGAAAACTTTCTCAAAAAGTTTTTTCTTTAAGATGTAAATCAAGATAAGTGACGTGATAAAACCTTGATAGCTCAGTGGGATCACCGACGCTTCTCATACAGGAGATGTGAGTTAAAATCTTGAGGCGAGTCTACACCAATCGTGGTTTTACTTAAGTCACATGTGTTTTTAATTTATGAAAGTTATTAGTGCTGAGGGAAGACATCGTGCTTTGGACGTGGCGTGGACATCACGTGACGTGTTCATCAACTGTATTTTATAGCTCTGCTAACCCTCCGAAAATTAAGGGATTGAACATTGAGGCGACTTATTGAGTTATGTATAAGTGACGTCCGCCTATAGGTGTGACGAGACACATGCGGATGAATTCATGATTTTTAGTTGTTATGCTTCCTTGTCATTTGCAGCATTTGGCTACCATAAGCGAAAGGAATAATAAGAAATAAATAAATCATTTAATTATTTATGAATTTGTTGACTATCGTTTCGCTTAAAAACAAATACAAATCAATTCAATGGTCCCGATATAAATCCCCGAAGGAAAAAGATGTGGAAAAATCAAATTAAAATATTTATCGCTCACAAACTATCATTCGTTTTGTTCCTTTTATAAACAGTGTTTATTTCAATGCAGATCTAGTTACTCAATTTCGTAACATACGATAGGTATGCATTGCACTATTTGCACTGCTACAATGCTGAAGAAAACTTTTCATCGTCCATTCCTTTATTTTCACACGTCAAGCCTAAGATTACACATTCAAGTATTTGAAATATTTTAATATTGGTAGGCAAACGATATTTCATTTCTATCATCTTGTCCCCTATCAACTTCCACATTTGGCTGAGGAGTTTCAAGCTCGGAAGCTCTGGCTACCCCTTTTTGGCATTTATGACCGTGAGGATATTTTATATAATATTTAATCCTAAAAGTGCTACTTGAAAATATGGTGAAAAATAAGATTAACACAGTTAAGTTCATAAATAGGACAATACCAAATCAACTGAAATGTTTCTATAAATTTATAAAATTACGCCATGAGTTCTTAAAGGGTAGTAAGAGACTGTTAATCATCACTTTGTACGATCTTGGTAAACCACACAAGCATCATTTAAATGTATGTTTTTTTAAAATAATTCTCTTTCCTTTCCTCCCAACAAGGATGTTTTTCTGATCCAATTGTACCATTTGTGGTCGTATCTATTTTTTTTTTTTTAATAAAACACTCCGGCAGTTAACACAACAGACATAA
Organism: Bedellia somnulentella; assembly: GCA_963576735.1. NCBI lineage: Eukaryota > Metazoa > Arthropoda > Insecta > Lepidoptera > Bedelliidae > Bedellia > Bedellia somnulentella. Next base: position 3,819,842 of record OY755179.1, on the reverse strand, counting down.
TAGTTGTTAATTAAACATTAATAAAAATTTTGCTGTGAAAATAAATAAAGGTAAGAAAAATTTTGAAATAGGCGGGAATCGAACCCGCGACCTCGGGTATATGCCCCGACGCTCTGCCAATTGAGCCACCGTGTCAATAGCTGCCAGCGCGAAATTCTTCTATCCTTTATTTCTTTTACACGTTTTAAGTAGTTTTTGCGTTTCCTACCTCCGAACTTTTACTAATTCGGAAGGCCACTTGTCTATCTTTTCAGATAGAATGCAAATGTTGAAAACGCCTAACTATCACATGATTTAAATCTTTTTTTTCATGAAAAAAAAAATTCTTTTATTTATTCTTTATTAATTAGTAATAATGCCCACATGAGGTTTTTATGAACAAAAAGATTTAAATTAGTTGTGAAAACCCTTAAAGGCGTACACGACATTATTTAATTATATTACCTTAACGACATCACTGACTAAACATACAATTATACTGTAACAATATATTAAACATGAAAAAAGTTTGAAACATGATTAACAAAATTAACATGGCAATTATTAGTATTTCTGTCAATTTTTTTCTTAAAGAAACTAAAGGACATCACATAACATAACATAAACGTTCACGCCGAATATCCCCGAAGGGGTTGGCAGAGGTACTAATACTTCTGAAAATGACGTGACTTTGTCACCTGGTGTTCAGAGTACCCACGTTTTGCATGGAAAGTGTACTCACGTGATAGGGGGCAGGCCTATCGCCGTTTTGTAGGAATACAATGTCACATGACTGAGTACAACTCAGCCATGTGGGTTTCCTCACGATGTTTTCCCTCACCGTTAACAACCATGATAAATTAACCACACATATGTCTTTAGAAAAGACAAATTGGTGTAGGCCCGACCCAGGATTTGAACACTAGTCGTTTGCACGATAACCGAGTGTTCTACCCACTGGGCTATCACGGTTGCTAAACTAAAGGAGTCATGAAAAATGTCGATGTCTAATTTGTGGTTGTGTTGTGTATCTTATGGAAATTACCATAAATCAAAGTTTTGTTGCTATATTAAAAGCCTAACGCAGTTGATCCTTTTAAGGAACATCATCAAACAACCACTATTATCATCGATATTTAAACGAAATGGACGAGTTATGTTTTAATCGACATAGTATATGAGTGCCTAATTACAAATTCTGTTTGGTTACATTTCATGAAAACAGTTCAAAAAAACACGAAGCTTTGCGCCATTTCAAATATAATTTTACGTTCTGCAAAAATATATCTTACTGTCCACACTTTGTGCGAACTTAATAGAAAGAAAGAAAGGAAGAAAAATAATTTATAAGACAAAAATAATAACTATAATTTAGCAACAAAAATAACATCTAAATAACATATTGCCAAATTGGTTCTGGCTCAGCATTGCGCAGTCGTAGGACACGTCATCTGCTGCACGCTGATTTTTAGCCAGTTCCTGTATACCTATGTAGCGTATAAATATATATTTAGGTAAATAAAACAATCCGCATATACATTTCTGTAATACAAAATTCCCTGTTCAAATTCATGAAGTATAGATAAATCATCCTTCATACCAGCGAAGTAGGGTCAGAGCTGATATAACCCCAAACATTCTAACATCTCTTTGTCACCAACAAAATACCCCAACCAAAAAGTACAAGACGTGGAATTTATTATAAACATGCATGAAAAATTATCCTTTCATATAACATGAACGATTGCCTGCAATTTATAAGGACCCATTTACATTAGTTGAGTAAAATATTTCGCTAACAAAAGGCGGGAACGGAACGTATGGCGTACAAATATAATGCTGATGCATAGTACATGAAAGAGTATTTTTCACGTTGCGATCACACGCTAACGTTGCGAAGACGAATAGTGAACAAGTGTCTTAGCACGAGTGTTAGAAATGACCAGTGTTTTTTTTACATTTTTTATACGCGATTTCATCTGCAAAAATTGATGTGTAGTATCGCCATAACATAACAGCTCTCTATTTTATACCCGGATTGTCATACGCGACGTCTATTAAATTTTAGGCGTTTTAAGTAATTAGTATAGTTGGGCGACTTGAACGACAATAGCTAAAGAATTGTTTTTATCAATTAATAAATATATTTTTTAACGTTTAAGCATTTGTTTCTTAAATTTACAGATTTTAAAACAGACTAATAAAATGAAATTCTGCACATGCTAACCCCACAGTTAACAGGAAAGTATTTGTCGTCACTCCCCTCTTTCCTTCCTCGGTTATGATTAACGACACGTTATGTTTCATACGAAACAGCTGCCATTATTTTTTCCACTTTCCAAATCTCAACTTTCCGTCCACCTATTAGACTTGTGAAAAGAGCTTTCGACGACCATCGTTTTGATTTAGGTTTTCCACCAAATTTTTGATGAGGGTTTTCGGAAATAAGCTTATTTTGGGATTTGTTTGGATTACATGTCCATTTCAAAATTTTTGATGCACTGTTTGTAACTGTGTTATGTTGGTTTAGAATAGCACTTACCTACTTGCTTTACGGGGTGTGGTAAAGTTGAGTTATGGTTTTAAGGCTGTTAGTAGTTATTGAGTTATGTGGCTTCATATCAATATTTTTTCTACCCCATATCGATTCGAAAACTCAATCTATCCTTGAGTATATGTAGGAAGCTACTATTGCTGGATAATATAAATCACTTATTTAAGAATTGTATTCATGGGTACAGGTATAGCTAAGTAAAACGGTATTTATAACTATAAAATGACACTAGATGATAGACCAACCGGGAAAACCAGACAAAATACATTTAAAACAGTCTTTAAGTAAAAAAAGTACCCTCTTTATAAAAACAATAAATGTAACTTAAAATTAACGGCCAAAGCTTGTATTTTTATTTAGAAACAACAAGGCGCGCCATTCACATTTTACCGAGACAAAATATTAAAATGCGAGTGTAGATATAAACAGAGCCACTTCAATCAAACACCTGAAAAAAAATCACACTTTGACTTTGATGCTTTCAAAGGGAATAGACACAAACAGCGAACTCCGTTACATGAGAAGTACTCATGTATTATAGCAAACCCACATATTTGGGTTTCCTTAGGATGCGATTTCACTAAAGATATGTGAGGATATATATGTTTTATAGAACCAATAGAATAATTTATTTTACCTGCGTCATTAAGATATACCTGTCCCAAGACCTTAGATGACCTAAGACTACCTAAATTTTAAAACTTTCAACTAAGGTTATCATAATCGTATGCTCGTTTACTCGTACACTAACGCTTAATAATATTATTACTCCGTATTGTAACTTAGCAGCATAAGTATTACTAGAGTTTGTATAAATAAGTGTATAGTGTATAAGTGTAACTACAGAACCCAGAGGAGTGAATTCATAAATCCAACTTAACGAATCCGTACCTTTTCCACTAATATTTTCGAGTGAAGTGTTATTTCGGCTTACCACGGCTCGGATCATTCCCACATGGAAATAATATCGAATGCGAAGAACGGCGTCTTATCTGCACTGAACAGCCCGCAAATATAAATCAGAAAAAGTGATAGCAATTTATATGATAAAAACATCTCCTTTCACAACCTACGTCTCTGTATTTACAGTGCTTCGGTTGAAAGGTTTACTAAGTAGCATTAAATATTGAAGTTTTAGAAGTAAATATTTTCAATTTGTATCTAAAATACTTCATATGTTGTGTTTATTATACCTATGTAAAATAATTTAATTTCAGTACCCTATGCTAATAATCATAAGGCTTATTTAAATAACCGCTCAATTTGTCATGGCTATCCGAAAATGCCATATTTTTAGGCTAATTATTCAGTATTTTTTTAAGGTTCAACCTTTGATAAAATAAGCTTATTACCTGTTGTTAAAAGCGGACATGGAATTACTCATAATAAAATACACTATCCCACACTAAGTAGAAACTCAGCATTGTGGTTTCTCTCATGAAATAATTATATTTACTGAAGGAAAAAGGTGCAACTCTTGGTTAGTAGATACTAAAGTTAAGAAAACATATTTAGGGGTGGTAATTTCCCGAGTCGAGTCACTTTTTAAAAGCACTACTACATCTCTTCCCATACTTATTGATTGTACTACTTTAAGCTCGTGAGGCCCCATGCATTTTTAAGTTAATAAAAGGTTTCACAAAAGAATCTTTATTTTTCTTCACTTTTAGAACTGGATAAGAGCATTTTTGTAAAATACATATAACTATATAGTTAATCAATTAAAAAAGACAGCAGATTCAAAGCAGAGCTGAATATAGCAGTTGTGCATTTTAAAATTTTAAGAAAATAATATAATCCTCGCAACCTAAAAACGATCTTAGAATATAATTTATATAGCAAAAAACAAATGATTTTACTCTATCGCCTAAATTTCCTTCGATTTCCTTTGAAACACGTTTACCTATAGCTCCCTAAAGCTAGATAGGTACCTATACAGTCGTCGGTACTTTCATTTCCGTCGACGTCTGAACGGGTTTCCGGTCTGTAATGGACCAAAGCTGATATTATTTCAGAGCTTTTTTCTATCCTTTGTCGCGCAGTTGTCATTTTTGTCAAGTAATGAATTTATTTAGGCAAGATATTGAAAATGTATTTGCTTATTTTCTTTCCGCTTTTTACTGTCTTTTCATTATTAACTTTGATTGTTTATTGTATTAAAAGTATAAGCTTTTTTGAAGTTACTAATTTCCTTTTAATATGTCTGGGGTACAGGGAGTATCCTAATTAAATAATTTTCATAAATTCTACTTGCTCACTACTACATTTATATCAGATATCCGGTTGAGATATCTTTATCCTCAAAAAGCATTTGATTCCCTATTTTGTTTCAGCAGTACAAGAGTGTAACTAAAAAACTATAAGGGATAAGGGAATGTGCTGGCCTTGATTTTACCAAAATATTACAGCACGTGGCAAGCAGTTTGGCCCTCTAAATGCTATCTCCTTTTTACTTAAATGAAATTGGACAAATATATAAAATTCTGAATAAAAGACATCATGATATGATTTATTTTTTAACCCATTAAACCTCGAACAAAACCACGGAAAGACAAGTAGATAATCAAAGCTTAGCTTACAGCCAAAATTAAACCGTAAAATAAAAGAGGAATACAAACAAATTGTTTTAAATTCATGAATCGTCGAATATGAGTTCCAGCGGTAAATTGAAGGCTTCGGAGGGGCGAGAGAGGTTAGCGGAGTGCGCTACGTGACGCAAGAACAATTTTGTTTGTCTGTATTGAGAGATCTTGCGGGGTATAACTGTACAAAATGGAATACATAAACTACAGTTTATTCGTTAAATTAGCTGTTTTATTTGAATTGTTACTATATCCTGGAACTGGTTGTTGTTAGAAACAGCTAAACAAACCAGCAGGGCAAGCGCGAGCACTATTTTATCGACACGATAACGGTTAGAATGAGATGGTAGTATACAATACTAAGTAAGTGCGTAAGAGATGGCTGCTTTATCCCACGCGGTAACTAGTTTAAACACGGCTCGTGCTTGCCCTTCAGGATATGTAGAGAACGGTCTTACAGCCAAATTAGTTCTTTAATAAAACCTATGTTCCCGACTAAAAGACTGACAATGCATCTTTTACGGTGCACTTTTATAAAGCTCCAATAAACTAACAGTTTAAATTATCACTTTACTTTCTCATCAATACAAAATCCAGCGATAATTCACGGATTTCTCATTAGCGCGTCGCCTCATTCATCTATTTCCTGCCCATGTCATGAATTGAAACAAATTTGGAAAATATCTAATTTCGAGCAAGCCACACACAGACAGCAAACGAGTAAAACACCCCGTACATTGTCCGCAACAGTCGCAACAATTATCATAAATAGGCGGCATTCAAATTAACCGCTCGCACGATGTACTCCAAATTAATTTGTATCCGCTTGCTAATTACAGGTAAATCCCACTTTGACGTTGATTTTCAAATGATTTATATGTTAAATATATAGCTTCATAGTATAGATATGTTTTAATGAAAGAGTTTACGGCTATTAATTCTAATAAGGGGCTCGGAATCGGAAATCTCCCAGCCACTTTTGGAAACACACTCATGCTATATTTTCCCATAGAAATAGGCAGATATTATTGAACGGCCCTGGGTAACCCCCAAGTTTATAACCATTATCAAATATTCTCAAAGATCTATTTATTTTGGCTGTGTGTTGTTGGCTTAGAATAGCACTACCCCATTTCTTCCGGTGGGGGTACGTAAGAGGCGACTAACGGTATTGGGGCTTTTTAGGGATTTTTGGGCGATGTGGCTAGAGACCCATCACCGACAAACTTTTTTTCACTATCTTCCAAAAGTGGCTGAGGAATGTCTCATTCCCTAGCTCTGGCTACCTCTTCAAGGGATTTTGAGCCGTGAGTAATACGTCTGTATGTATGTAGGTACATCTATTTTATTCTTTGATTCCGTGAATGAGATACTAAATCGTATTCTAAGAATTTTCTTGCTCTAAATTAGCTGGCGAGCAACTGCATTCCTACCGACTTAACTACTATTACTGTACAGTTTTTAATGAGTCTCTAATTAAAAAAGAAACGAGTGCCGAGTCACAGGTAGACATCGTTATGTCGAAAACTTCAGCCATTTTTTAGTTTCTTTAGATAGTTTTCTTGTGTGACGCTTAATTTTATTAGTTCAGTTATAGCTGTAAGGAAATAAGCATATTCAATAAGGAACAGTAAAATTAAACGAAATTAAAAAGATTAATGCTTTATTTTTAACTGGATTCACAAGGATATCTATTATTCAACAAGTGTCTAGTAGTAAAAAACATATACTCCAGCTAAAATAACCGGTTAGAATAAAAACAAGCTTTCAAATAAAGTGTTAAAATTTAAAAGTAAAACGTTAATTATATTCGTAAAGGTTCCAATTAAAGGTAAAACAGTTAATTTAATAAAAGTCAACTTATAACAAAACATTTTGCAGGGCTAACAAATACCAGAACTATACAAATCCATACATTATCAATAAAATTTATTTCTCTCATAAATTTTCTCCCGTTCTTATTTTACCCATACTTTTGCTCATCAGTCTTTTATCATTAACCACCTCACATAACCGCAGCCAAAATTATGTACCCATCACATCGGGGTACTCGAGTTAACAAATATTTGCGTAGATTGCTAAAGTCTCCCATGCTAGCCTAGTGTGAGCAACTACTACTCTTATAGCGGGAATGACACCTTTAATGTGCCTTGCAAAGCACGAATTCATCGTGTGAGTGATCTATGTACCAGTCAGTCTATGACCTACAGTAATCGATCCCAAGTCCTTGAGACCTAACACGAGCGTCACTTTATCGTTACTCTGTCGATCGGTTAGAATGAGATAAAAAGAGTGCGAAAGAGATGGTTGTTATATACAACGAGCTATCTACTAAAAAGGTAGCACATGCTAGCAGGGCTGGTCTTCAACCGTTTCACCACACAGTCATCATCTTATTTGGAATAAAAATTAATACATGCATATACTCACGGCTGTAATTCCCAAATAGGATGATCCGAACTTCGGTGTATGCAATTACTGAACCACACTTGGAAGTTGCTTGGCGAAAAGATTGTACAAAAAAGGATAGTTCATGATGGGTCACCATATACATCGCCTTACAATTACTTACTTAGCTTCTTATCTTAAGTTACCAGTAACAACACCCGCGGAAAGAAATGACTTTATGTTATTCGTAGCCGATACTACGCAGCTAAAAACATATTTACTAAAACTTTATTATCCTAATATTTTTATAAAAGTAAAGCTACATTTTGATGATTCGCCCCAAGCCCCAAACATCCTAATAATCTTCATCAGTATGCAAGCCTGCCTCCATTCGACAACAGCACTTAAGACGCCATCATAGCTCAGGGTAATCTAACTCTCTGACTTGAATGAAAATTAACTTGAAACCGCTTACAAAATCAAAGAGATTATATCAAAAGATTTTGCACGCTACGGTTTAGTGTGGAGCGATGAGCGATGCGATTATTATGATGAGGACCTGAATTATGTCACATACTTTTTATAGAACATGTCTCGCGTATGTTAGCTGATGGGTTAGCTAAGCTAATATTCTATATATTTTTTTTACTGTGATGTGCAAGAAGAGTTTTACTCTATTTTATTATATTCTATTCAGAATTAAAGAATGGCAAGTGGAAAGTGCGTAGCTAATACCTTCAGTACAAAGATTAGCTTAACCCAATAGTTATAAAGACTTGTTTTGCATGCTCAATTGAAGCCACCGTGATCGATGAATTATTGAATAGCCGCAAAAGTCATAAAACATTAGTTGCAAAGGCAAAGTATGATGACACAAGAGTGACGCACTCCATAATCGGGTCCCAGTCATTATGACCAAAATCGGTCTGGATCTATTTATGTACATAAACATAACATAACATAAACTTTCACGCCGAATATCCCCGAAGGGGTTGGTAGAGGTATTAATACTTCTGAACATCACGTGACATAAGAATACAAGTTTGTATAGTACAATTGAATAAAAATAAACTAGCTGAACAACATAACATAACATAACATAAACGTTTACAGTTTGGCAGAGGTACTAATACTTCTGAACATCACGTGTCTTTGTCACCTGGTGTTCAGAGTACCCACGTTTTGCATGGACAGTGTACTCACGTGATAGGGAGCAGACCTATCGCCGTTTTGTACGAATACACTGTCATATGACTAAGTACAACTCAGCCATGTGGGTTTCCTCACGATGTTTTCCCTCACCGTTAAGAACCATGATAAATTAACCACACCTATGTCTTTAGAAAATACAAATTGGTGTAGGCCCGACCCAGGATTTGAACACTAGTCGTTTGCACGATAACCGAGTGTTCTACCCACTGGGCTATCACAGTTGTATACATATACAGATCCACAATCTTTTCTTGGCCGGTGGCGACTCTGGTACTACTGTCGCCATTTTGAAATTTCGGCCTGTCATTGTCAGTTAGTTCTCAACTAAATAAAAATTATAGGGTGACCTGCGTATATAATAAATTATCAATTTCATTAATATTTTTTGTAGTGGATTTTTTTTAAAGTCAATTATTTTTATGATGTAGCTTTGCTTATTAATAAACGCTTTTATTTCCAATATTCAATATAAAAAAATTTGAAAATTATTATTTATTTTGTTAAATTTTATCTAAGTAGGCTAACACAAATAAGATTTCACTTCGTATACACTGATGAGTGGGTTCTAATACTAATGCGGGGATGTACCAACGTGTCATTTCTTAAGTCAGAACTGTCTGACATATATATAAAAATACAAGGCAAATACGACGTGATAGCTTAATGGGTGGAACACCGGTTAACGTGCAAGCGACTAGTGTTCAAATCCCGGATCGAGCCTAAACCAATTTGTCTTTTCTAAAGACATATGTGTGGTTAATTTATCACGGTTGTTAACGGTGAGGGAAAACACCGTGAGGAAACCCACATGGCTGAGTTGTACTTAGGCGTGTGATAGTGTATTCGTACAAAACGGCCTGCCCCCTATCACGTGAGTACACTGTCCATGCAAAACGTGGGTACTCAGAACACCAGGTGACAAAGTCACGTGATGTTCAGAAGTATTAGTACCCTCTGCCAAACCCATTCGGGGGTATTCGGCGAGAACGTTTATGTTATGTTATGTTATATGTTACAAGGCTGTTAACAGCAATAAAAAAGTGCCCATAAATTCACTGACCCAGCAAAATGAATGACCCAAACGATATCTGATGTTTAGAATTATTTTTTCTGTGCCACTTTTTTGGGGGATCTATGTGTGCATATGAAATGTAAAAGACAGTACACGACAAGGTAAGCCTCTGATTTACAGGATTAAATAAATGATTTTTTGTAGTTACCCACTTATTAACTCTGAGTGTTACAAATAACAAACCCTAGTATAAAATAATGAAACAGTTTTCAGAGAAGTACAATTGGCAGTGTTATCGCTAAAAGCAATCTCTTCCAGACAACATTTGGGAGGTAAGATCAGCAAATTTAGGATACACAGTCATTCGGGTAGACATACCAGACAAGGGCAAAAATAAATGTATATAATTAGCTTACATTAAAACGAACTTGTTTACTTACAAAAATAGTTATTACATACATACATACATATACTCACGGCTGTAAATCTCTAGAATGGGTAGCCAAAGCTAAGGAATTAGAAACTCCTCAGCCACTTTTGGAAAGTTGAGTGGAGTTAAGATGGTAAAATAAAGGTTATTGGTGATGGGTCTCCAATCTCCAACCGCATCGCCCAAAAATCTCTTAAAAGCCCCAATACCGTTAGTCGCCCCTTACGTACACCCACCGGAAGAAATGGGGTAGTGCTATTCTAAGCCGACACTACACAGCAACTAGTTATTAATTAAATGAATATTATATAAATTGTTTTATTAAGACATTTCAATACATAAATAAATTAGCCTGTATGATGTAAAATTATTTCCCTTATAACGGTTAATTTTTATTTACTGGCAATACTAATATCGATGACAGCGACGCCCTTACCGGCCAAGAAATGATTGTGGATCTGTATATTGCTTTCAAACATCATGTGACATTTTGGGCACCCGGTGTTCCCACGTTGGATACTGCATTCAAGTGTCCTATGGCTAATTACAACTTAGCTATGTGAGTTTTTTACAATACTTTCCCTCACACTTAACAACCTAGATAAATTATAAAATATTTAACATATTCAAAATAAATATTGTATGTTATACATACATACATAGATACATACACATACTCACGGCTATAAATCCCTTAATGGGGTAGCCAGAGCTTCGGAATGAGAAATTCCTCGGCCACTTTTGGAAGTTGATTGGGGAAAAGATAGTAATAATAAATGTTTTTGGTGATGGGTCTCCAACTATCACTAAAAAGCCCCTACACCCTTAGTCGCCTCTTACCCACGGGTAGAACTGGGGTAGTGTTATTCTAAGCCGACACTACACAGCAATTATACTGTATTTTTACCCATCTTTAAATATCCAAGTTACCTATTTAGTCGCTCGTAGCGCTCCTTTCGTCACAAAACTTGCTCGACTGGAAGAGTTTGAAATACATGAATGCGGTTTCTTGACGTATGGTTATACTGTATGAAACTGTGATTGGCTTTTGAATTGCTTCAAAGATAAAGTGATATGAGAGTTTGCGTGTATGAGTTTTGGAACAAACTTCGTTATAATTTGAATGATTTTTGCATGAAATCATGTGGGGATTATTACTAATAAATAAAGGAAAGAAAAATTTCGACATAGGCTGGAATCGAACCCGCGACCTCGGGTATACACCCCCGTCGCTCTGCCATTGAGCTACCGTGTCAATGGCTGCCAGTGCGAAATTCTTATATCCTTTGTTTCTTTTTACACTTTTAAGTTGTGTTTTAAACTTCGTTATACATGCTAAGAAGAATATTTGTAGAAACTCATTTTGTTTGGTTTGCCAGGATCGTACAAAGTGGTAATCGATACTGCCTACGCCAATGGGAAAAAATGGGATGAGTATATATATGTATGTATTTTTTCTATAATTATAAAATACTACACTATCGTCAAAATTAGGATCTTAAATTTTTGATATTTTTCTGTTTTGAGAAGATAGTGGAGTCAATGAAGCCTTTGCCTCGGAAGTCCTCAAGAACAGCTCCGATTTCGATGATTTTTTTTTTTTTAATTTTGTTTTTTTATATTATTTAAAATCAGAAACCTCTTAGAGCGGGGACGGAATTATTTATATTGTTTAAACAATATCAACGATATTTATATAAAAAATTCAGTTTGGTTTCTATTTTTTTGTAAAAAAATCTCCATATAATAATCTTATTGTAACAAATAGTTATTACAAAAAAGTTTTTAACAATAATTTAATATTAAAATAAAAAAAACATTCATGTGTTACCTGCATACGCTACAAATACTTCTTTTTGCTCACACATGTGTGGACGAGGATCTCTAGAGTATATTTTTCTTAATATTATTTTCGATGTTCCTTTTTTTTCACAAATATATATGTCAAGGCGATTTTCTTCACCAATTTTCTAAATAGAATTATTTAGCTAAAGAACCAGCGCATTCGTAACAACATACATATATATAATATTTAACGTTGCTATAGATTGTTGTTTATATTTAGCAATCTGCTATAGATTGTTCCTCTCTTCAAGTAGTTGTTGTAGCTGAAGATATTGATGTGTTAGTTTTATTGATGGTTTTAGCACCTGATGATAAAGAAATGTTTTTTTTAAAACCACTAAAAAATAATATCTTGCAACGAGTTTACTCAACAAAAACAATATTAGAGAAATATCCAAATATTAAAAAAACCTATCTGTTTTTTATTCATGCATTCACTGGATGTGATACCACATCCGCTTTCTATAACAAAGGAAAAAATAGTTTTATTAAAGTTTTTAATGATAATCAAAAATTACATGCAGCAGCTGAAAATTTTATGGTTGAAGAACAAAATGAAGAAGTGCTTTTTAATGATGGTATTGATTGTATTCTAACAATGTATGGTGCTAAAACTGCCAAATGCTTGAATGAACTGCGATATAAACGTTTCATAGCATTAGCTTCAAAAAATAAAAGCGTACAACTTAATTCCTTACCTCCGACAGAAGATGCAGCAAAACAACATATTAAAAGAGTCTACTTACAAGTTCAGCAATGGAAAAATAATTCATCGATACCACCTGAAGAATGGGGTTGGCGAAAAGAGAATTATTTAAAACCAATCAAAATGACACAACCAGCAGCACCTGACAACGTTTTAAAATTGATATTTTGCTCTTGCAAAACAGGATGCGGTTCAGCGTGTGGCTGCAGAAAAAGTGGTCTTCATTGCTCACCAGCCTGCAAAGTTTGCAGTGGAAATGACTGCAGTAACCACCCACCACTTGAAGAAGATGAAGAAGTCTCCGAAACGCAAAATGAGAATGAAAATTAAATGTACTTTTTTTGTGTATAAAATAATGAATTTTCTATGGTCAATAAAAAATTTATATTTTGGTCCACAAATTAAATCCATGCCATTACTACACAGAACAAACTTATAGATAATTTTTTATAACATTCATTAATATATTTACAAGTTTTTAATGAATATTGTATAGTAGAAATTTTTTTTGTGCATAAATATCGTTGATATTGTTTAAACAATATAAATAGTTCCGTCCCCGCTCTAAGAGGTTTCTGATTTTAAATAATATAAAAAAACAGAATTTTAAAAAAAAAAAACATCAAAATCGGAGCTGTTCTTGAGGACTTCCGAAGATTGCCTGTTTTATGTATTCATTGACTCCACTAAGAAAAGAGGTAAAACGAGACCATGTTTTCAAGGCCTTGCTGTCTGTCTGTCTGTCCGTTTGTTACCAGGCTGCATGTATCAACAACATATCCAAAAAATAAAGAACTCTACGCAATTCCACAGAAAACTAATTAAAATATTAACAAAATATGTTAGTTATTAATTTTTACATTTCAGAATCCTTCTTACGCGAGTACAACTAGTACGTGGCCGGTACTTCTTTAATTATGCTACAAATCCCAATCCTCTCTATACCATCTTGTTTTCCTATATTCTGTCAAATAGTGATTTCCAACACACAGCCACGGAGCAAAAAAATGTGAAAATACATAAATAAACAAAGTACAAAACTGAATCACTGCTCGAGCTATTTCGTTCTTTTGACACAGAGGGATTTTCGATTTACCGTTTCACACACGGGCAGGCCGTCTGATTGACTTCGAGATCCATACCGCAGTTCCTATTTATTGTAAGGCAAGTTTTGTTGACTTATTTTATTACTCAATAGTTATCTATTTATGCATAGATCAATAAAATTGCCGTGTAGTGTCGGCTTAGAATAGCACTACCCCGTTTCTACCGATGGGTGTACGTAAGAGGCGACTAACGGTATTGGGACTTTTAAGGGATTTTTGGGCGATGCGGTTGGAGACCCATCACCAACAACCTTTACTTTTACCATCTTTTCCCCACTCACATTTCCAAAAGTGGCTGAGGAATTTCTAATTCCTTAGCTCTGGCTACCCCTTCTAGGGATTTATAGCCGTGAGTATATGTTATGTTATGTTATCAATAAAATTGAAGTAACTGGTAATAGTATACATGTTCACATCACGAATATTTACGAAAATACAGTTTTTGAATAGCAAAAGTACTTGTGGCCTTATCACTAAAAGCGATCATTTCCAGACAACTCAATATATTTAATGTGATAAGAATCATACATAAAAAATCTGAACTAGACACTAATTGTCAAATTATAAAAATAAACTAAAAAGAAAGCAATTGAAGATAAACAGGTAAGTTTTTTAAAATGACATAAGTTTTACACTAAATTATAAGTTTTCCTTAGTTTTTTAACCGTCTTCAAAAAAGGAGTGTTCTCAATTCGACCGTATATATATATATATATATTTATGTTTGTTAGTCGATTACTTCGCCATTTATGAACCGATTTTGATTATACATTACATTACATTACATATACTCACGCCATTAGTTCCCATTGGGGTAGGCAGAGGCTATTGATCGCCACTTCGTACGATCCTGACAACCTCTCTAGCTTCGTTTACATCCATCAATCTTTTCATACATGCTCTTTTATTCTTCATACTTCGGACGCCAGCCTTTTTGAGCACACTCTCAATTTGGTCCAAGTGTGTTCTCCGTGGTCGTCCTCTACTAACATTACCATCCACACTAGCTCTATAGATCCGTTTTACCAATTTTCTATCATCCATCCTCTCTATGTGCCCAAACCATCTCAACATTCCTTTTTCTATAATTTAATTCTTTTTTTCATGAAAACCTCATGTGGGGATTATTACTAATAAATAAAGGAAAGAAAAATTTCGACACAGGCGACAAACACTACTAAAACGTGTAAAAGAAATAAAGGATAGAAGAATTTCGCGCTGGCGGCCATTGACACGGTAGCTCAATTGGCAAGAGCGACGGGGGCGTATACCCGAGGTCGCGGGTTCGAATCCCGCCTGTGTCGAAATTTTTCTTTCCTTTATTTATTCTTTATTTATTAGTAATAATCCCCACATGAGGTTTTCATGAAAAAAAGAATTAAATTATGTGAAAGTTAGGCGTTTTCAACATTTGCATTCTATCTGAAAAGATAGACAAATGGCCTTCCGAATTAGTAAAAAATTCGGAGGTAGGAAACGCAAACACTACTAAAACGTGTAAAAGAAATAAAGGATAGAAGAATTTCGCGCTGGCAGCCATTGACACGGTAGCTCAATTGGCAAGAGCGACGGGGGCGTATACCCGAGGTCGCGGGTTCGAATCCCGCCTGTGTCGAAATTTTTCTTTCCTTTATTTATTCTTTATTTATTAGTAATAATCCCCACATGAGGTTTTCATGAAAAAAAGAATTAAATTATGTGAAAGTTAGGCGTTTTCAACATTTGCATTCTATCTGAAAAGATAGACAAATGGCCTTCCGAATGAGTAAAAAATTCGGAGGTAGGAAACGCAAACACTACTAAAACGTGTAAAAGAAATAAAGGATAGAAGAAATTCGCGCTGGCAGCCATTGACACGGTAGCTCAATTGGCAAGAGCGACGGGGGCGTATACCCGAGGTCGCGGGTTCGAATCCCGCCTGTGTCGAAATTTTTCTTTCCTTTATTTATTCTTTACTAGCTTTTTGCCCCGCGACTTCGTCCGCGTGGACTTCATTTTTTGCATCCAGTTTACATAATACCAAAATACCGAAACACTATCTCTACTTCTGTTTTTTATATTTATAATCCCGCGGGTGTTGTAAATGACATAAAAGATATTGAGGCTTTTTAAGTGATTGTTGGGCGATGCAGTTTGTGACCCATCACTAACAACCTTTATAACCTATCTTTTATCAATATATTTCCAAAATTGGGTGAAGAATTAGTATCTCCGAAGCTATGGCTACCCTTTTATGGAATTTATGGTTGTTAGCATATATTCATGAATGATTGATAGATGGATTTCATAAATTCAATCGCACCAAGTTTAATTATAAAATGTAAAAATCTCTATATTAAATTTCATTTGCTATAGCAACCCGTTAGGGGTTGAGTTCCAAAAATTCCTTTTTAATTGTTCATAAGAATCATGAAACAAATATACCAAGTTTTTATGTTCAGAAATGAGAATATCTTTATTAAGTACAGATACGGATAGTAGTTTGGCGCTGCGGCGACGGCCCGGTGCTGCCCCCTACACTGACCGTTGGTGATAGTGGGAGAGCTTGCAGCGACTGCTCGGCAATATAGGGATGATTAGTGGTGGATCTCCTTCCAAAATAATCGCTAAATTGAAGGGATAGTGCTTGTTATTATTGTATATAATGCTATTTTAAGCTAACAAAACATTTTTTTACAAAAAGCTTGAATTACCTGAGATACGAACCCGGGACGATTGATTCATAATAGTTCTAATTAAATATTCATAGTAGTTAGTTATACCGCTACGCAACGGAGACGTTACCGGGGCGGTGAATTTTTATTACGCTTTATTTCATATTAGTCTTACTATTGATAAACAAATTTGTCATTTAAATTGATGAAACCCCTTCATCTTTCCAAAAGGAACATTAACAAAGTGTCTGATGTGAATTCCATCGATGATAAAAATAATCGCTGCAATATTTTGGGCCATATATGAGTTAAGGTTTTTTGATGTTCCTATGAGAACTCTTGCGGATTCCTTAGTTTCAAGGAATCGTCGTCGTTTCATTTAGCTTCTAAATTTACATGTTAATATTCGTTTGCAATATAAGTAGATGTAAAAAAAATGTATACGATAAAAAAATAGTACGTCATCCCTCGGGAGTTCCTTATTTTCGGGGATCCATTACCGTACCATTAAGCTTCTAAATTTTGATTTTTATATTAGTTTACAATATTTTACGTTGTTTTAAACGATACACAGCGCCATTTCCAATGCATCCAGCAAGCAAACAATATTTTTGATTTCCCCTGGGAACATATTTTTTCCGGGATAAAAAGTACCCTATTATTTAATTTAGACTTCTAACTACACGTCTGAAAAATTTCAAAGCAATCGGTTCAGTATTTACGGCGTGAAAGCGGAACAAACAAACAAACAAACTCACTTTCCCATTTATAATATTAGTATGGATTTATTAATTCCTTTTTCTATCTTTCTTACAATATCATCTTTCACACCACACTTTTCACGAATAACACTATTTCTCACTCGGTCACATAATCTAACATTACAAATTTTTCTGAGGGACCTCATCTCTACTGCATTCACTCTGCTCTCATGCTTCTTCTGCCACACCCAACATTCGCTTCCATACATAAGCGTAGGAACAAGAACAGCATCATGCACAGCCATTCGGGCCTTTTCAGACACCGATTGACAGGTCATTAGGCTATATTGATTATATATTTTTTATTAGAAAGAAGATACTCCCGGAATGGTACCATGAGGAGTGAATCCTCAATTATTAATAGGCACATGTACGGCGTACTTCTGGAAATCATAATGTTATGTTGCTGAGCTGATAATAGAAGGTGTAGGTCCTTAATTATTAAGAGTTAGAAAATCGTTTTTTCAACATTAATATATGGATTTATACTCCTCTTCGTAGCTTTTATGAAGAGAAGTACAGGTTCACTAAACATTTCTTTTGTTTTGTTATTGTTACCGAGAAAGTACCATGAGACCAGGATCTGATGATGGCATCCCAGGAAATCGAGGGGAACTGTCGAAACTAACAACGGTCAATTGTTGATGTTTGAGCTTAAATAATTTATATTGATGTGCATATTACACTTTGGTGGGTTGTGAATGTCACTAAGGCAGTTGTCACACCGACGGCGAGAGAACGACTAACTATCGGCGATTTTCTCGCTCAAAAAGCGTACAAATAGATATACACGTTCAAGTAGTGTTTGCGTTTCCTACCTCCGAATTTTAACTAGTTCGGACGGCCACTTGTCTACCTTTTCAGATAGAATGCAAATGTTGGAAACGCCTAACTATCACATAATTTAATGTTTTTTGACATGAATTCCTCATGTGGGGATTATTACTCATAAATAAAAGATGTTATTAAAGGAAAGAAAAAATTTTACACTGGCGGGGTTCGAACCCGCGACCTTCGGGTATACGCCCCCGTCGCTCTGCCAACTGAGCTACAGTGTCAGTTGAGTAATAATCCCCACATGAGGAATTCATGTCAAAAAACATTAAATTACATATACAAATAGTTGATCGCTGACCGTTCGCATTGCCGGCGAGGACTCGTTTCACTAGTTTGTCGCTAAGCGACCAGAGCTATGAAAGATAACATTCGCTTAGCGATACTCGCTCGGCGATTAGAACTCACGACATATCAGCCTGATGATGAGGAAGAAGGACCGTCAAGGAAACCTCTCAACGTTTTACAGTACCTACCACGTAGTAAGACATAAATTTCTGTCTAAGAGAACTTTGCCCTCTATGTTATGAATACGTTTCATGATGATAACTGTGATAGCTCAGTGGGTAGAACACCTGTTGTCGTGCAGATTACTATAGTTCAAATCACGGGTCGGGCCTACACAAATTTGTTTTTTCGAAAGGCATATGTGTTTTTAATTTATCATGGTGGTTAACGATGAGGGAAAAAATCGTGAGGAAACCCACATGGTTTAGCTGTACTTAGTCATGTGACAGTGTATCTGTTCAAAACGGCGATAGGCCCGGTATCACGTGAGTGCACTGTCCAAACAAAATGGATGTGGATACTCTGAACAACAGGTGACAATTTCACGTGATGTTCAGAATTATTAGTACCTCTGCCAACCCCTTCGGGGATATTTGGCATGAACGTTTGGGTCTTTTTTGAGTCAAGATGTAAAATTGTAGACCATCGCTTTTCGAGGGATTTCAAGAACAATGTTCAGTTACATATGGTTGAGCCTATTTAATACTGTGCAAAATGGCAAAATCTTCTTTTCGTACAACAATAGAAATACCGGAAAGACGAAGAATAATACAGTAACCGTCGTTTCCTCATCCGAGAGGCTTGAGATGAATCCTTGTCAGGTCTACCCATCTCTAAAACTGCTAAAAAAACTTATTTTGTACTTGATTATTTATTTACCATTTAAAACACAATTCGAGTTACTTTGTGGTAAGTTAACAATTTTTCGGTTTTTTAGTTTTTGTTTTCTCAACAATGAAGTCGGTTTTCTTTTTGTTAAAAAATATTTAAGTAGGTTTAATTATCTGGTGAGAATTATTACACCCACATCATGTGATTGGTTTTTGTAATGGAAAATCTGACCTACGAGTAAATATGTCAAAAAAACAAAAATTGGCTCGGCCGTTAAGAAAAAATTTAAATGAAGAAAATAATTTAAACACGAAATGGTATAAATTTGATTTAAGCAAAAAGATTAAAAATGAGGATATAAAGAGTTTCTAATTGCTTATTATCATTGCTTACATAATGCCTTCTGAAACTTAGGTAAAGTCATGTAAGTTTCCAATTTGACGTTCAAATAGAATCTTTAATGATCTTATTTTGAATAAAAAATGGTCTCCGACTTTACCCGTCACAGTTTTGAAATTGGCAATCAATCAAAACAGACTTGTATCAACTCAATATTTCAGAATATAAAAATACAACCAAGCGGTGTTTTCATTGTGTCGGACCGTCCATACACGGTTTGACGATGTTTAATCAAATAATGGATAGTAAAGAAATTGTTCCCATTGGAATAGGCAGAGACTATCGATCGCCACTTTGTACGATCTTGACAAATCTCTCTTGCTTCTGTCTTATTTAACATTCTTCTCACTCATGCTCTTTTATTCTTTTCACTCCGGCCTTTGGCTTCGTAAGAACGTTTCTCACACGGCCGTCCTACAGATAGTAATGAGCCATGAAAATTAGTGAAAATTAATAAGTCATTGAGACGAGTCATTTAAAAATCATTATCACAGCACATTGACGAAGAACTAGACCCTTACCTGCATAGGGTAATTTGACCATAGTCCATCTTGCTGGCCTAGAACGCCTTGGCAGATTAACGACTACTTGAATGATAGTTGGTGGGACCCACGGCTTAACGTTCTCTCCAAAGCGTGGATTTATCTTAGTTATCGGATAATTTGGTGATACCGCTTGCATACATACATACATACGTACATATAGTCACGAAATTAGTTCCTATTGGGGTAGGCAGAGACTATCGATCGCCACTTTGTACGATCATGGCGAACCCCCCTAGCATAGTTTACATCCATTATTTTTTTCATTATTGCTCTTTTATTCCTCACACTTCGAATGCCTGTCTTTTTGTGCACACCTCTGTTGGTTCCAAATGTGTCCTCTGAGGTCGTTGCCGTCCTCTACTAACATTACCTTCCACATTAGCTCTTTAGATCTCTTTTATCAATTTGCTATTATCCATTCATCCAAAAAATCTTAAAATTACTTTTTCTATTATTTTTTTAATATAACACATTTTCTGACGATGACTTTCACCAAAAAACGTTTTTTTTTTTCACTCATTCACATAACAAAACAATACAAAACTTTTTTGAGGGGCCTTACGTATACTGCCAGCAATATCTTACCAAACCTACTTATTTTTTTCTCATTTATTTTGTCAGTTTGCCGGCAATATTGTGACCTTAGAATTGTGAGCCAACGTACAGTAACGAATATTTATATTAAGTAAATAATAACTGTGAAAAATATTGTCTAATCACTGTAAATAAAACTCGCCGCCTACCAAATGATATATCTATTTTAATCATAACCAAAAACGGTTCTTTATATTATTTGAAAAACTTGTTGAACCGTTCACATACATTTTATATACAAGCTAAAAAACTTTGGTGTGAATTATATTCTCATTTAAAATCCATCATGGTACAATAAAAGCTATTATTTTGCTGAAAGTTGTAACAGCAGATTAGAAAATAAAACTTTTCTTGAATTGTGTTTCCTTTCCACTTCTGTTATTACAAAACAGTTTTTGCGGAATAATGATGATGAATGAATGAACAGTAAAAAAGGAAAAGAAAGATATCTCACAAACCTAAAATCACGATTTCAAAATGCGTCTACGAGAAATTATGCGTAGCATTCATCTCGTAGCAGTAGTTGAGAGTTAATATTCGTAGCTATTATCAATTTTTTTTTTCATGATAATACCTGACTAACCTAATTACTTAGATATTACTTAAATACATATCTTTTGAAAGTTTAATAAGTAAAATATGGTAAAATTAAGGATGGTTACTGTTAAGATGCCAACCACATTACCAGCAGGGCAACCACGAGCCATGTTTAAACTAGTTATCGCGTGGGATAAAGCAGCCATCTCTTACGCACTTACTTAGTATCATATACTACCATCTCATTCTAACCGTTATCGTGTCGATAAAATAGCGCTCGTGCTTGCTCTTCGGATCTCTCGAGATCTCGAGTCACCAGTCACAACTCAAAACGTTAATGGACAAAGGAACTAGAAACTTCTATTTGCCGAATAATTCATTGTGCAGTCAAAATTCGAATAAAAATAGCATTAACTCAATTCATCCCGTGGCTGTTGTAAGTAGGTTTGGGTTTTTCAGTTTTTTAGGTGGTTGTTGGGCGATGTTGCTGAAGACCCATCATCGATATTCATATTTTACCATACTATCTACACGTTGAGGATTTTGAAATTCATAACCTGCCTAGCATTTTTTGCTATTCCGTGAGTATATGTCATAACACTTATAACAATTATCAACTTTATTACATACTATAACTTTGGTTTGAAATTGATTGTTTAATATTCTTTAGTTAATGTGAATGATTATTATTCTACATAATATATTATACACATATTAACAGCTGTGTAGTGCCGGTTTAGAATAGCACGACCCCATTTCTTCCGGCTTGTGTACGTAAAAGGCGACTAACGGTGTTGGGGCGTTAAATGGATTTCGGGCGATGCGGTTGGAGACCCATCACCAACAACCTATAATTCACCATCTTTTCCCCTCACAACTTCCAAAAGTGGCTGAGAAATTTTTGATTCCCTAGCTCTGGCTACCTCTTCAAGGGATATATAGCCGAGAGTATATGTATGTATGTATGATGAACCTGTTTTTCATAATCATACGTCTTTCTGTATTTATATGTATCTTCGTGCTACTTTCTTTATAAACATCATATTGTATTGTTAGAGCAAGATAACCCACTTTTTAATGCCATGTAATTTTTTAACCCATGTAACAGCTGGTAACTCTTAGATCTATTATCAATTTAATGCTTATCTGTTGAAACTTGCTCAGTTTCCTACCAATGCAATCCTTATAAATTGACATAACATATACTCAGGGCATTAGTTCCCATTGGGGTGGGCAGAAATTATAGATCGCCACTTCGTGCGATCCTGGCAAAATTTTTGTAGTGTCGTTTACACATATCAATATGTTCATACATGCTCTTTTATTCTTCATACTTTGGACGCCCGCCTTTTTGAGCACACTCAATCTGTGTGTCTTTTCTGTGGTCTACCTCCACTAACATTACCATCCACGCCAGCTCTATAGATTCCTTATAGACAGACTAATCAAATAAAACTTTAAAGGCCGTAGAGTTATGACAAGTCATCTAGTTTACATAATGCTCGCCGGAAAGCACTGACGCCGATAGTGCCTGTTAATTAGGCATATAAATTTATTTTAGGTTTTTAATAAGAACTTAAAATGTTTGTATTTCAATAAGTATTTTAGTAAATTCTGTTCGAAATTAATATACGATTCTTACGAAAGCAGCTTGTTCTTTGTAATACGACGACGATGTGTGGCGTCACTAGCGCGCCTGAATATGAGTGGTCGGTGAAACCGATTTACCAAGTTACCGATACCGCATAACACCATACGCTAATTCATTCTTGACTGGGTTGTGAGTTTCAATATGCGTGTGTTAAATATATAGTTTATGCTTTGTACAAATATCCTTTAAAAACGTCGAGCGTTGACAGTGCTTTTATATTTTTGCTTCTGTGTTCTCAATTTCAAAACGTGTAAATTTTCTGCGCTTATTATTAAGATGACAAGATAGTAAAATAGAAGAAATAAACAATGTCTGCTGGACTAACTTAAATTTCATATAAAATTCCAGGTAAACCCAATTGGGACTGTAATGAAAGATGTTAAAAAAAAGTCAATTCAGACTCAAGTCATCGTCCCTAGAAGCTGTTTGCGAAGTAACATGGCAACACAGCTAGTTCCAACTGGCACAATGTACAATGTTTTGTTTTCCAAACTAACGGAGCGTGAAGTTTGGTGTTGCCAGTTGTTTCAACTGAGAATCGCAGTTTTTAGTGCGCTTTACATGTAACCTGGTCAAATACAAAACTGAGTAAAACTCTAAATTAAACACAGTTTTACAAAATTGAAAACAGCTGAATATTAAAACTAAAGTAGACAATTTAAGTGAGCTTATTTTGGACTCAAAAGATGTTATTTTAGTTCAAATGAAAGACAGCAGTGGAAAGGTATTAAATTTCATTAAATCTAGACTTCGTTTACCTATAAAACTCAACATCTAACAATATTAAATATCAAAATATTATTTCGATTTAGCAATGAATCCAAATGATGTTAAAAAATAACGTAAAATCAATTAAAACTAAAAGCGAACAAAACATTTGTGCATTGAAGTCATATAATTGTAATATGATAATTATTAGTCGTTAAAAACTAAGCTGATTTGTTAAATTTATTCACCAAACATACAAACATACCACCACCATTTATATATGTACTACAAAACATACTCACGGCTGTCAATCCCTAGAAGGGGTAGCCAGAGCTAAGGAATAAGAAACTCGTCAGCCACTTTTGGAAAGTTGAGTGGGGTAAAGATGGTAAAATAAAGATTATTGGTGATGGATCTCCAACCGCATTACCCGAAAATCCCTACCACCGGCACAAATGGGGTAGTGCTATTCTAAGCCGACACTACACAGCAGAACACCAAAACACTCACTTTAACCACAGAATAAAGGGATTTCGTAGTAGTTAGTCACAGATTTAGTAGTACCATACAAAACAATATTTGGAATATCTCATTAGCCCTAAATCTACAGAAATAAACACTATTTTTTAAAAGTCTTAATGGACCCGAGGAATTAAAGTGATAGTGAAAATCCAAGAAACTCAATGTAGAAAACCCACCTCCATCCCTCCATCTATTTCATTTCCAAAACTTCTGAAATTGCTTATAGACTGCTGATTCCGGAATAGTTCGATTATAATAAGTTAATTTCACTTAAAATATTTTTTGATTTTATAAGTTGAAAGTATCACGTGATAGTAGTCCTTATCACGTGACTATACTCTCCTAGCAAAGCGTGGGTATTCTGAACAGCAGGTGACAATATCACATGACCCCTTCAGTGATGCACGGCGTAGACGTTTGAGTTTTAAGTAATTTTTGATTTTATAAGAAATGGTAAATCAATTTAAATGATGCTGGTAACATTGTCTGACAAGGAACTAAGTGAACAATGCAATTACTATCCGACTTGCGCAAGTGCATGCATGACACCATACCTAAGTATTAAAACGTGTCACCTTAATGGACAAAGGAACTAGAAACTTCTATTTGCCGAATAATTTATTGAATTGCTGTCAAAAGTCAGGTCAGAATAGCACTAACCCATATCATCATATGAGTGCCGCCAGAGGGTTAGAGTTTCGTGCATTTGGGCGATTGTCGGGTGATGTTGGTGAAACCATTGTCCATCATTGACCAGTCTTTATTTTACTATATTCTTTCCACACTTTGGTTCCAAGCAGTGTTTTGGAAATTAAAATACTTAAGCTCTGCCTACTCCTTACTGGAATTTAAAGCCGTGTGTATTTGAATGTGATCTATTTATAATAATGCAATCTATATTAAATATATATATATATATATATATATATATATATATATATATATATATATATATATATATATATACCTACACAAATTGAAAGAAGTAAATTTCAAAAACCAAAACCCGGGAGTTGACCACTGTAAATACTTTTTACCTTGGATGATAAAAAGGCGGTTCAAATGATCTGAATAAGTTGCTCAACTCAACTCAAACTTCCATAACATATATTACTGAAAGGGTGGCAGAAGTACCAATACTTCTGAACGTTACATGACATTGTCACTTGGTGTTCAGAGTACCCACATTTTTCTTGCACAGTGATACGAGGCAGGTTTATCACCGTTATATGAATACATTATCACATGACTAACAACAACTCATCCATGTGGGGTTCCTCACGATGTTTTCCCTCACCATTAACAATAATGATAAATAAAACACACGTATGCCTTTTTACCGTGATAGCCCAGTGGGTAGAACACTCGGTTATCGTGCAAACGACTAGTGTTCAAATCCTGGGTCGGGCCTACACCAATTTGTCTTTCCTAAAGACATATGTGTAGTTTATTTATCATGGTTGTTAACGGTGAGGGAAAACATCGTGAGGAAACCCACATGGCTGAGTTGTACTTAGTTATGTGACAGTGTATTCGTACAAAACGGCGATAGGCCTGCCCCCTATCACGTGAGTACACTGTCCATGCAAAACATGGGTACTGTGAGCACCAGGTGACAAAGTCACGTGATGTAGTCCGGAGATCATCCAGTATCAAGTACCTAGGCCTCATCCTCGACGAGCGCTTAACCTTCGAGCTTCACATCTCGGCCTTATCAATAAGGCTTCGGAGACTTACCGGTGTGATGAAGTTGCTGAGTAATGTTGCAGACCGTACCGTCCTTACAACCGTTTACCTCTCTCTTTGCCAGTCCCTTTTGATTTACGGAATTGAGGTGTGGGGAGGTGCAGCAAAATCAGTCATGATAGAAGTAGAAAGAGCACAACGCGCGTTACTTAAGGCCATGCTTAAAAAACCGTTACTTCACCCAACCGATGCGTTATACGGAGAGGCCAAAGTACTACGAGTCAGGCAACTTTTCATTCTCAGAGCATGCACTTATCTCCATAATTCTATTCATAGTTGCCCCGATTTAAAATGGTCCCAATCAACAAGACAACCCCGATTGATCCCCTTGTTACACAAATCAAACTTTGCAAGAAGAACAGGTTTGCCTTCTTCCATCTCCTTGTACAACAAGGCAATCTCAAATGCAGGAATAAATAAGGGGGACAGTATTAAGGAAATAAAATGTAAAATTGTAAATTGGCTCCGGGAACTAGATTACGATTCAACAGAAAACATTATATATGGTTGATTTCTAGTATTAAACTGATACGGCTTTTCCATATATACTCAATACACATACATATATAAACTCATAACACACGCATTAATTTATGTTTTACAAATATTTTACATTATATTATTATATTTATTATTATTTAGCATTGATACTCATTTAACCTTTTCATATTTACTAACATAGCTATAAGTTTTGTACTAACAATCATGTTCAATTTCATATTAATCTCTCCACTATTATTAATACTATTTCTAATACATTTCTGATTGATTCAATTTACTACATTTTAATTTGTTATTACTTGGTTTCCTAAGGGCCAGTTTTTTGATCCGGAGTTAAAAATATAACCATTTGTTACATTGACTATAGTTAAATGTCTAACCAGTAGTCAAATCGTAAATCCATTTTGGTTCGATATTTGACATTAGTTACTCTAACCACGGGTCAAAAAATGCATTTTGCTGATATCTAACTAATAGTTACGATATTTAACAAATTGTTGAGTTAACCACGGATCAAAAAACTGGCCCTTAGTCACAGGCTTAGCCTTTTTAGGAACCCCTGTGTAATTGCTTTCATACCTAACTCAAAACATGTGTGCCAAAGAGTGAAATCAGATAATTGTTATTATTCCACTTAATCTCAACTATGTTTCAACTTATTGTTATTATTTCTTTGTGTCACAATAAACGTTTCTTTTTTTTTTTATGTTTTGAAGTATTAATACCTCTGCCAACCCCTTCGGGGATATTCGGCGTGAACGTTTATATTATGTTATGTTATGCCTTTTTAAAAAAAATGTATAGGCCCTATCTGAGATTTGAACTTTCTCCTGGAAGAAACTGGTAGTGTTCTACCCACTGAGCTATCATAGTTGTTTCTCTTTTAGAATTCATTCATTTTATAATTGCAACACAATGTCACTTACAGTGAACTAAATAGGTTTATGGGTAAACTATCGAAAACACTTTTTTAACGATACTCTTCTTATTGCATACATATACTCACGGCTATGAATCCCTAGAAGGGGTAGCCAGAGCTTCAGAATTTGAAATTCCTCAGCCACTTTTGGAAATTGAGCGGGGAAAAGATTGTAAAATAAAAGTTCTTGTTGATGGGTCTCCAACCGCATCGCCCAAAATTCCCTTAAGAAGCCCCAATACCCTTAAGCCCGATTTTCGAATTGAGTATTCAAGCTGAGAACGACTTAAGTAATATTTTGTATCATTCAGTTTTTAAGATTTCAGCGACAGAACGATACTTAAGTTATTCTCAGCTGAAATACTCAATTCAGAAATCGGACGTTAGTCGCCTCTTTCGATCACCCATGGGAAGAAATGGGGAAGTGCTATTCTTAGCCGGCACTACACGGCAACTACTACTTGATTATTCAGACTATTATTACTATTACTACTTATTCAGACCTATTTATGTTTGTGGCAACAACAAATAAATTTAAAAACATTTGAGCCATAGCATAAAGCTGAGTTTAATAAATTGAGAGAAACGTCGTGTTTGGAAGTCGACTGGAGATCGGAGTGCAATATCCCGACACCAGATGTCGTGACAAATTGGACTCGCGGGACCTGTGAACTCACGCCGTTTAGTTACAGCTGGAATTTCTCATGTTTACTTCTGGTAATTGGATATTTGATATCAATGTTACACTAACATTTTGGGATTTAGAGCAAGGAAAATAAGGCATCAAATATTATAATAATGATGAGTAAGTGGGTTCGTAATGAAGAATGAGGTCGCAGATATGTGGATTAAAATTATGAACTACGGCCTGTACTTTGTATTAGAGTACTAAATGGCGAAAATTATTGCTAGGTATTACTGATTTACCGATCTTACCTTCAAATGATTGTCTGGAAGAGATCGCTTTTAGCGGTCGCTATCAAACTGTTTGATCTTTTTTTTTGTTAATAATTTGTGTTTGATGTGCAGATAAAGAGTTTTTCTATTCTATTCCATAACAGCTACCTTGTATTATTGTATTTCATTCCTTCTGTTCTTCTACCCATCTGTATGTCTGTGTACTTCAAAACCACAGTCGCTTATTCCCGAAACTTGTTAAGATTATACAGTAGGAACTTCGGAGATGGAAATATTCTGTGAAAAAAACAAGAGTTTTATATAATTTAATGTTTTTTGACATGAATTCCTCATGTGGGGATTATTACTCATAAATAAATAATCCCCCCATGAGGAATTCATGTCAAAAAACATTAAATTATGTGATAGTTAGGCGTTTCCAACATTTGCATTCTATCTGAAAAGGTAGACAAGTGGCCGTCCGAATTAGTTAAAATTCGGAGGTAGGAAACGCAAACACTACTTGAACGTGTAAAAAAGAAACAAAGGATAGAGAAATTTTGAGCTGGATGCCAACTGACACTGTAGCTCAGTTGGCAGAGCGACGGGGGCGTATACCCGAAGGTTGCGGGTTCGAACCCCGCCAGTGTCGAGATTTTTCTTTCCTATAATAACATCTTTTATTTAAGAGTTTTATATGTTATTTTTTGCAAAACTGGAAAGTTTACTTTGTATTTATTACAAACACTATGAAATTAAATTAATTTCTTTCTCTTCTTTTCTCATACATATATACGATACATACTTTTATAATCATGGTTTTAAATCCATAACGAACTAGCCAATGCTTCAGAACTAGAAACTCCTCAGCCACTGTTGGAAGTTGAGTGGGGAAAAGATGATGAAATTAAGTAGAGTTAGTGAAGTTCAGTCACACCGCCAAATAGTTACTCAACATGCACCAAACCTTGGCTAACCTCTTACAACACTAATGGAAAGAAATGGGTAAAAGCTATTCTATCCCAACACTACACAACAATCCTTCAAAAGTACTTAAACTTAAAGTTACAATGAACGACACCCAACAGAAAGGTATGAGAAAGTCCTATTTTAAGCCTGACGCTACACAAATCTGAAAGTATTCATCGCGAAGTTGTGATATCGGGCCCAGCCGGCGCTAATTTCAATATCAATCTTAAGAAGCTGTCTAGCAAGTTAGCTCGACAAATACAAGTTCGCCATGCTCGCTATTGTGCGATTCTGGGAGCAACTTCTAGTGTTTATATTCAAAAGTGCATTTACTTCACGAGACTTGCTTGAATTTTGTTAAGTGTTCACTCAAAACTTTTCGTCTTGTTCCAAAGCGAAAACAAAGAGTGAGGCGCTGAGAAGCGCTTTTTAACAGGATACAGTGACGAGGATAAATTTGTTGACTTTGGAACTTTACCTGTTATGAAGGTATTTTGAATAAGAACTTCACAGGGGAGGTCATTTTACACTACGATAAAAAATATATAAGAAAATAATTTGTTACAAATATTATGAAGATTAACCAGTTAATGTGTGTGTATAACCAGTGAATGTAGATGTTAATATTTATAACAGAAAGCAACTTTATTAAATCATTTGGGGCACTCGAGATAACGATCAAGTTAAGCAATATTATGATGTTTGCAATGCAAAGTTATTGAACTTTGATTTCCCTGTGGAGCTATCTAACTGTACAAATAAGTATTGCAATAACTCAGACCATAATATAGCTATATAAAAAATTTACTTAAACCTAGTGACTATACTGCAGGAGACTTCTGTGTCCTATCATAGTATTGTTCGAAATAAAAACAGAAAAGAAATAATAGGCTGGAAAAAATACGTTAGAGTGTTTCACGATGATGCCCGAGCATGTTTTCAGAACTGGGTCTGGCATGGTAAGCCTAGGCAGGGTAGCATCTATAATGATATGACCGCATCGCGAAAATTATTCAAAAATAAAATTTAATAAGGTTTTTAGTAGGTTTTGGAAGCACGTAAATAAGTCGAATCCTAAAATAAGCATGCAAATGAGTGTCGATGGTGTCAGTGGTGATGACAGGGTTGTTTCGGGAGCGGTTTAGAGTTGAATCAAATGAGGCCGACTTTAGTGAAAGTGTAAACAGCATTTACTCTGGAAACTCTGGTGATAAAATTAATTTTATTTATTTATTATTTATTTAATTATTCATACATGATAACCATCATTACAGGCACAACCTAATGCAATGGCATCGGAAAACATAAAATCTTACGATGATTATGTATAAAAACGCACTAATGAGCATGAAACCGGGTAAATCTCCGGGTCATGACAACCTCCAGTATGGAACACCTTAGATGTGCCGGTTCACATTTACTTGGGGTATTAAAGCTCTTATTTGCTTTGTTTATTAGTCACTCGTTTTTTTTTTTTCGATCTTATGCGAACTATAGTATCTCCAATTGTGAAAAATAAGACAGGTGATATCTCGGCTCGGATAGTCGTAATTATCGGCCAATCTCTCTAGTGACTGTGGTAGCTAAGGTACTTGACTGTTTGTTGGATAGAAATCTTGATAAGCACTTAAAATTACATGATGCGCAGTTTGGGTTTAAGGCCGGTCTGTCTACCGAAAGTGCTATCCTCTATCTGAAGCGAACAGTCAAGTACTACACTGACAGAAGTACTCCCGTTTTTGCGTGTTTCTTAGATCTCTCAAAAGCTTTCGATTTTGTTTGTTGTGACAAATTATGGTGTAAATTGTTTAAGACTAAAGTCCCATTTGCCATAACAAACCTATTTAAGTTTTGGTATACATACATACATACATACATATACTCACGCCGTTAATTCCCATTGGGGTAGGCAGAGACTATCGATCGCCACTTTGTACGATCCTGGCAAACCTCTCTTTTGGTATAAAAATCAAATAAACGCAATAAAATGGAACGAATGTTACTCTTGTGATTCTAAATTAACGTGTGGTGTGAGACAAGGTGGTGTAAGCTCTCCAAAGCTTTTTAATTTGTATGTTAACGCACTGATTGAGGAGCTCAGTAGTACAGGAATCGGCTGCTCCATCGATGATGTTATGTTTAATAATATTAGTTATGCGGACGATATGGTTCTTTTGAGCCCCTCAATCAATGCATTAAGAAAGCTCTTACAAATCTGTGACCAGTATGCTTAAGATCATTATTTAATGTATAATGAGAAGAAAAATGAAGTAATGGTTTTCGACTCTAGAAATAAAAAGATTAACCAGTTTCCTCCAGTAATGTTGTATGGCAAACCTTTAAAAATCGTTACACAATTTAGATATCTGGGTCATTATGTAAATAGTGACCTCAATGATGACCTAAACATAGATAGGGAACGCAGGGCGCTGTCTGTCAGATGCAATATGTTGGCTCGCAGGTTTTCTCGATGTTCAACAGAGGTGAAAATAACCCTGTTTAGAGCTTTTTGCCAATCATTTTATACATCTGCCTTGTGGGTCAAATATACGCAAAAAGCATACGGTGCCCTGCAAGTCCAATACAACAACGCGTACAGACTAATGATGGGGTTGCCTCGGTACTGCAGTGCATCGGGAATGTTTGTGGAAGGCCGCGTGGATGATTTCTACGCGATCATCCGTAAGCGTGTCGCGTCCATCATGCGGAGAACCTGGGACAGCTCCAACACGCTCTTGAGAGTATTGGCCGATATGTTCGACGATCTCATGTATCGGCACTGGGTATATGTGCAGCGGCACACTAGAGCCACTTCTCTGGCTAGATTTGGCACCTTATGTAAATAGCTTTATTGTTAATATTTTAAATTATGCCGTGTAGTGTCGGCTTAGAATAACACTACCCTATTTCTTCCCGTGGGTGATCGTAAGAGGCGACTAAGGGTATAGGGGCTTTTTAAGTTATTTTTGGGTGATGTGGTTGGAGACCCGTCACCAAAAACATTTATTATTACCATCTTTTCCCCAAT
This sequence comes from Bedellia somnulentella, assembly GCA_963576735.1. Lineage (NCBI taxonomy): Eukaryota > Metazoa > Arthropoda > Insecta > Lepidoptera > Bedelliidae > Bedellia > Bedellia somnulentella. The sequence continues at coordinate 3,787,644 of OY755179.1, read as the reverse complement.
CAACTTCCAAAAGTGGCTGAGGAATTTATCATTTCAAAGCTCTGGCTACCCCGTTAAGGGATTAATAGCCGTGAGTATATGTATGTATGTATGTATGTTTAAATTTTACTTTTATTTATTAAATCTAAGTCTAAGCAAACTAACATAATTTAAGTATCTCGATGTTACTAACTTACTAACTTTACTATGGATTTACTTTTTGATCCGAAATAAAGTTTTTATTATTATTATTCGGTATCTTTTAGATTCTCGCCTCTCCCATGGCCGAAAAAGAAAATATAAAATTATTATTATCAGTATGTGGTCACATAAACTAAATATAAATTATAAGTGACTTCTGCCTGTCAGATTAACCGTAGTACAGGGGTCTACTAGAAAGGCAGATTTTTTATTACTCTGAAATTTTATACCGGTATATTTTTTTGTCTTTTTTCCTATAATGTTACAAATAATTTATTCATAACTAGCTTTTTGCCCGCGACTACGTCCGCGTGGACTACATTTTTTGCATCCGGTTTAAATCCAAAATTGATAATTGCTCGCGAGCAAATCAATTCAATCTCGTGACTGACACATTTGCGCGCGCTTTTACTCCAGCAAAGTCTATGGGCCAATTTTGACAATTTATAAATCGCTAACAATTTAACTACAGATCCACATACATTTCTTGGCCGGTAAGGGCGTCGCTGTCATCGAAATTAGTATTGCCAGTAAATAAAATTTTACCATTATAAGGGAAATAATTTTACATCATACAGGCTAATTTATTTATGTATTGAATTGTCTTAATAAAACAATTTATATAATATTCATTCATTTAATAACTAGGTGCTGTATAGTGTTGGCTTAGAATAGCACTACCCCATTTGCCGGTGGGTGTACGTAATAGGCAACTAACGGTATTGGGGCTTTTAAGAGACTTTTGGGCGATGCGGTTGGAAACCCATCACCAACAACCTTTATTTTACCATCTTTATCCCACTCAGCTTTCAAAAAGTGGCTAAGGAGTTTCTAATTTCTTAGCTCTGGCTACACCTTTTAGGGATTCGCAGTCGTGAGGATATGTATGTATGTATGTAATAACTATTATTGTAAGTAAACAAGTTTGTTTTAATGTAAGCTAATATCATTTATTTATTTTTGCCCTTGTCTGTTATGTCTACCCGAATGACAGTGTATCCTAAATTTGCTGATCTTACCTCCCAAATGTTGTCTGGAAGAGATCGCTTTTAGCGATAACACTGTCAATTGTACTTCTCTGCAAACTGTTTCAGTATTTTGTACTCAAGGATTTGTTGTTTGTGACACTCAGAGTTTAAAAAGTAAGTAACTACATAAAATCATTTTTTTAATCCTGTAAATCAGAGGCTTACCTTGTCGTGTACTGTCTTTTACATTTCATATTCACACATAAATCCCCTAAAAAGGTGGCACAGAAAAAAATATTCTAAACATTAGAAATCGTTTGGGTCATTCATTTTGCTGGGTCAGTGAATCTATGGGCACTTTTCTATTGCTGTTGACAGCCTTATATTTTTATATATATGTCAGACAGTTATGATATGACATAAGAAATTACACATTGGTACATCCCCGCATTAGGATTAGAACCCACGCATCAGTGTATACGAAGTGAAATCTTATTTGGGAGCTTTTTCCCACTTTCCGTAACCCGCACCGCTATTTAAGTGCGCACAACTTTTCAGACAGTGTTAGCCTACTTAGATAAAATTTAACAAAATAAGTAATAATAAACATAAACATAAACATTCACGCCGTTTATCCCCGAAGGGGTTGGCAGAGGTACCAATACTCCTGAACTCACATGGCAAGCGCCATCTAGTTTCCGGAGAAGGTACCCACGTTTTGCTTAGACAGTGTACTCACGTGATAGGGGGCAGGCCTATCGCCGTTTTGTACGAATACACTGTCACATGACTAAGTACAACTCAGCCATAATAATCTCATTTAATTTTTGTATCAAATACTGGAAACAAAAGCGTTTATTAATAAGCAAAGATACCTGATAAAAATAATTATCGTTAAAAAAAGTTTCCACTACAAAAATATTAATGAAAGTGATAATTTATACGTAGGTCACCCTAAAAATTTTATTTAGTTCAGAACTAACTGACAATGACAGGCCGAAATTTCAAAATGGCTACAGTAGTACCAGTGTCGCCGCCGGCCAAGATAAGATTGTGGATCTGTAATCCAGTTATGGAAAATGTATGACTTTTCGGTAAAACTTCAGATGGATACCTTCAATTTGGTACCTGAACCATTTTTCTAGCTCTTAGCATCGCGACACAGGCTGGTTCACAAAATCCACCCTCTCTCGTTTAATATATAAGGATGTCATTAATTTTGAATATGTGACGTCTTTTCTTTTATATTTTAATTTTGATGCTGACTGTAAATCAGTGTTGTGAGGTATTCACTTACTCACAACGATAGCAGTGCTGAGTCAGCTTCCAAATTCGTTGCTACTACGCAGGTTATACGGCTATTGTTTTATATCTTGGAATAAGTGTATATGATATTGTTTTTTTATTATTTTTTTCTGTGTGTTTGTATATATTTTTGTGCTATGTGTCTTTTTTGTACGTGTGAAGCAGCGAATAAATGTTTCTCTTTCTTTCTTATTTCTTTTAAATATTTACACAATAAAAGTCGGCTCTTGCAGAGATAGAATCTGCCAAAAAATATATTTTGTAAATAGTTAAAACTTTGTTTCGTATATGAAAAAAAATCTTTAAAATTTTGATTTCAAAAAGACATAACATAATAATAATTATAACATATTATATATGTTACCGGAAATGTATGAAATCAAAGAATTGTATACAAATCCTAGGAAATGTATACAATTCCGATATTACTTAGGAAATGTATAAAATATTGTTTGAAAACCTATTTAATGCATAGATATCCTAGGAAATGTATAAATTTCCTCGGAATTGTATATAATTCCAATATCGTATTAGGAAATGTATGAAGTAAATGCTTTCTGTAATTAAACACGTTTTAAAAATATTTTTATATTGTAGCACTTATTGAGACAATCGGGTAATAGTCATACCGTAAAATATGTTCATATTATCTTACTAATTCAAACTTCTAAAATCAACTATCTATTAACTTATAACGTATCACAAAATCAACTCATATTTAATCTTATAAAATCATTGTGGCAAGTAATCAGTTTGATAAATAAGTAATTATAATTTGCTGTGTAGTGTCGGCTTAGAATAGCACTACCCCATTTCTTCCAGTGGGTGTACGTAAGAGGCGACTAACGGTATTAAGACTATTAAGGGATTTTTGGGCAATGCGGTTGGAGACCCATCACCAACAACCTTTATTTTTACCATCCTTTCCCCACTCTACTTTCCAAAAGTGGCCGAGGAACTTCTAGTTCCTCAGCTCTGGCTACCCTTTGTAGGGATTTACAGCCGTGAGTATATGTATGTATGTATAAATATCACAGTATAAAAATGACGACGTGATAGCTCAATGGGAAGAACACCGATTAACGTGCAAGTGAGTAGTGTTCAAATTCCGGGTCGGGTGTAGACCAATTTATCTTTTCTAAAGACATATGTGTGGTTAATTTACCATGGTTGTTAACGGTGAGGGAAAACATCGCGAGGAAACCCACATGACTGAGTTGTACTTAGTCATGTGACAGTGTATTCGTACAAAACGGCGATAGGCCTGCCCCTATCACGTGAGTACACTGTCTATGCAAAACGTGAGTACACTGAACACCAGGTGACAAAGTCACGTGATGTTCAAAACTATTAGTACCTCTGCCAACCCCTTCGGGGATATTCGGCGTGAACGTTTATGTTATGTTTATGTTATGTATTACAAAAGTAAACTTTATATTATATTATAATATACTTTGCCAGTCCATAGAGCTATTTATCTTGGCAGGGTAAGCTCGAATGGCATTTTGAAGTACATAATACTTTATTTTTAAAACACAGACATCTTGCTGTAGAACAGTTTTTCTTGCAAAGGTACTTCTTAAACCCCTGGCCGGTTCCAGTGGATTGCAAGATGGCAACTGACTGTAGTGCAATCTCGGTACTCGGTACATCGTCTGCATCAATTGTTTTAATATACCCTTCTTGGTACCAATCTGATAGAGTTCATCATCGGTTTTAGTCAAAACTACACCATTAATGTTACTTGCATCACCTCGGCACTGCAATTCGTACTGAAGTGCCAATAGGTACAGTAGCCAACTTCTTTTCACTTAATTTCAGCATTTTTTCGGCTTGTTTGTTGTAGGTCTTTCTTAGCATTTTGACGATTATCTATTACTTTATCTTTTTTTGAACATATTTGACACAAAACTTTAAATCCAAATCCTTCATCGGTTGATTCTTCAGCAACAGCGCAAATAGCGTGGATTATACATCCACATTCTCTACATGTATGAGCTCCTGTAGTTTCCTGTGAACAGACGCTGCATTGGAGGGTGCAATTTGGAGGTTGCGTGTTTGTTTCGGGTCGATCTAAAACGTCTTCAACATTTTGCGTGAAATTATTGGGTAATTGTAAACCAACTTTTACTTTACATCCAAAAAGATCCTCATACGGAGATTGCTTGATACCAGCATGAAAAGCTCTGTTTTTCATCAGTTGGACAAATCTCAAACCCTCACTCCAATGTGAATTATCATTATCTTACATCCACGTGGTCAGCATATTGCGCCGGATCAGGCGAAGCAATACCCTTCCCTCGTCCCACTGTCCCCGCATACCCACCAATATCTTAAATGTTTTACATTTCCGATTGCTATTTAGGAAATGTATAGATTTCCTAGGAAATGTATAATGTGTAAGTATAATATAATTTATTTCACACATTTCCGTGCGATTTTAGGAATTACATACATTTACTAGGAATTGTATACAATGACGGATTACATACTTTTCCGTTAACATATATATTATATTCATTGAACAGTTTTTACGTGGGTAAACAATTAATATGACACTAAATAGAATAATATATTTTGTTTATCATTAATATAATCATTTGTTTTATAATAGACTTTCAAACTAAAATTTCTTTTAACTCGGGCTTTGAATTCAAAATGTCCTATTATACATTTTTACACATAACCCATGAAAAATTTATTTACTTTTGACAATCTGTATTTTAGAAATCAAACGTTGTTATTATTCATTAGATTTTTTCAAAATACAGCCTGATTTTTTCTTACATACATAATAATTTAAAATATATTGACATTAAATTTAAATCAAATTATAAATAGCTATTATTGTGTTCTTTTGGAGAATTAAAATGGGACCAACATCAACTGCTCTGCCCAGAGTAAAATACCGTAAGACTTCACTATGGAAAAAGCTGTAATAAACTAACCGACTCGTCTGTACATCTGTACAATGACTTTTTTTCCTAACAGCATATGCAGTACTGCGTAGCCTGCCAGCCAGTGAGCTGATGTGGGGTTGCCAGAGCCTGGAGTCGAGAGTTATTTGATATATTGGAATCATTTACTTCAGTGATATTTTTTTAGTTCACATTAGTTCCAATAACTGTAGATAGAGAAAATCAACCGCCATTTATAGTATTCCGGCCTACCTTTCGAGATTAAATTACATCGCTAAACCTTTTCAGACATGCTGTTTGCTTTCAAAAATATTTTTTTAATGATAAATAAACCGAAATATATTTACTAATAAATAAAGAATAAATAAAGAAAGAAAAACTTCGACACAGGCGGGATCCGAACCCGCGACCTCGGGTATACGCCCCCGTCGCTCTTGCCAATTGAGCTACCGTGTCAATGGCTGCCAGCGCAAAATTCTTCTATCCTTTATTTCTTTTACACGTTTTAGTAGTGTTTGCGTTTCCTACCTCTGAATTTATTACTAATTCGGAAGGCCACTTGTCTATCTTTTCAGATAGAATGCAAATGTTGAAAACGCCTAACTATCACATAATTTAAATCTTTTTGTTCGTGAAAACCTCATGTGGGGATTATTACTAATAAATAAAGAATAAATAAAGGAAAGAAAAACTTCGAGACAGGCGGGATTAAAAAAGATTTATAATAAATTATGATGACGATGAGAGTTCAAATCCCTGGTCGGGCCTACACCAATTTAATTTTTCTAAAGACATGTTTGTGACTAATGTATCATGGTTATTAACGGCGAGGGAAAACATCGTGAGGAAACCCACATGGCTAAGTTGTTCTTTGTCGTGTGACTGTGTATTCGTACAAAACGGCGAAAGACCTGCCCCCTATCATGTTAGTGTATTGTCTAAGCAAAACGTGGGTACTCTGAACACCAGGTGAAAATGTCTCGCGATGTTCAGAAGTATTAGTATCTCTGCCAACCCCTTCACGGATAGACGGCATGAACGTTTTGAGTTTGAGATAATGTACAACAGATTTGAAGTAAACGTTGGTAAATTCTAGTTAATGTGAACTATGATGTAAAAGACAGTAGTCGATCGTAAAGTACGGAAACGAAGGGATCCAACCATTCATGATAATATATTCGAAAGCTCCTAAAGCTGACGTTGATATCGATATTTATGTTTGTACTCTCAATTTGTGTCCTATAGTAACTTGAAACTGGTACGTGCTAAGGAATTTCATTTATTTGGAGTGATTGATATATATATGAGACATACACATTATACTCACGGTCATAAATCCCGAAAAGGGATAGTCAGAGCATCAGAGCTAGAAACTCCTCAGCCACATTTGGAAGTTGATGGGGACAAGATGGTAGAAATAAAGTATCGTTGATGATGGTCCTCCAACCGCATCGCCCAAAACCCACTTTCAAAGGCCCCACCGCTCGGCCCATGTCACCTCTTACGGCACCCGTGGGTAGATAGGGGTAGTGACATTCTAAGCCGGCACTACACGGCAAATATATTATATATGAGGTTACATATTAAAACTTATATGCTGGTCTATTATTTGAGACACATTGTTCTTGTATATTTTTATTATGTATTTTTTTTAAACAATGGGTTTGTTTGAAATAAATAAAAATAACAGTTGAAATTTTAAGATGAAAGAAAAACATTAAAAAAAAATGAATTTATAACTTACTTTAAATGTATAACTTAACTCAATGTTTAGTAGACGTTTTAAGGGCCGCCGTTATAAATATTGAGAAAAAATATGCAAAACACTTTGGCAAAACATAACGTTTTTTTTTGTTTAAGAGCAATTTCATATTTATTTTATTCCTATTTCAATTAATAATTGTTACAGCGACAGCAGATTAAGGAGATACCCTGGTGACAAATGGAAGACGGACAGACAGACATAGGGATACGGATCCTTATTCTGCTCCCATCTCTGCTATCGATCTTTTTGGTACGGCAACCTGAATATGAGAGCACATATAAAAATAATAATTACAAATATCGAGGAAGGTTTGTTATAATCATAGAAAATGTCTATCAATAGAAATGAATAGCGAAAATGAATTGCATGTATGTAGCAGTAAATACTCCTAAATGGTTAAAACCCCATTTTACTGCAATCGTAACTGGTTTATAGTATAACTTATACATACATACCTACATATACTCACGGCTATATTTCCCTAGAAGGGGTAACCAGAGCTAAGGAATTATAAATTCCTCATCCACTTTTGGAAGTTGAGTGGGGAAAAGATGGTAAGAATAAAGGTTTTTGGTGATGAGTTTCCAACCGCATCGCCCAAAAATCCAATAAAAAGCCCCAATACCCTTAGTCGCCTCTTACGACATCCGTGGGTAGAAAGGGGTAGCGACATTCTAAGCCGGCACTACTCGGCAAACTTATGCTATTATTATTATAACTTATAATTTCCAAAAATACAACGACGTTGGTATTCTTTTCATATTTGCATACCCTCCCTCTGCTCTGGATTTGATACATTCAACTCAGGGGTGGCAGAGATACTAATACTTCTGAATACCACGTGACATTTTGGTCACCTGGTGGTCACAATTTAGCCATGTAAGTTTCCTCATGAAGTTTTCCTTCGTTGACAACCATGATAATATATGATATATGTATATTAGAACCATATTTCAACCTTTATCTTTTCCAATGCAAGCTTATTAAACGAATATCACATAACCTGTGAAAAACCACTTAAATTTAATTTCTTAGTCATAAGTTGTTAAAATCAGTTACAATTTAGTATATTTAATTGCTAAATGTTTGCAATTGATCAGCTAGTTAGGCCAAGAACGGTTTAGTTCGACAATTAGTTTAATCTAACTGGATATCTTACAGAATCGATTTACTAAATCAAGTTACAAACTACGGGATCGTCTTATGTTTTATGTGCGAATAAACTCGGAGCAATGAACTTAAATAATTACAGTGATTTGGATTGATCAATTGAGTTGTTTAGTTGTTGCCGTGTAGTGCCGGCTTAGAATGTCGCTACCCCTTTCTACCCACGGGTGTCGTAAGAGGCGACTAAGGGTATTGGGGCTTTTTATTGGATTTTTGGGCAATGCAGTTGGAGACCCATCACCAAAAACCTTTATTTTTACCATCTTTTCCCCACTCAACTTCCAAAAGTGGCTGAGGAATTTATAATTCCTTAGCTCTGGTTACCCCTTCTAGGGAAATATAGCCGTGAGTACATGTATGTATGTATGTAGTTATTGACTGCCTCTATGGTAACTGTAGGAGGTTTAGCTTCATGACCTATGAAGTCTAGATTAAGGTTAGGTTACCTAATTATACTCAATCCCATTATTCCCATTCGGGTAAGTGGAGACTATCTATCGCCACTTTGCACGATCTTGACAAATGAGGTCTAGGGTTCGATTCATGGAGATTTCTTACTTAATTACTTATACTACATACATACATACACATACTCACGGCTAAATATCCCTTGACGGGGTAGCCAGAGCTTTGGAATGAGAAATTCCTCAGCCACTTTTGAAAGTTGATTGGGAAAAAGATGGTAAGAATAAATGTTTTTGGTGACGGGTCTCCAACCGCATCGCCCAAAAATCACTTAAAAAGCCCTTATACCCTTAGTCGCCTCTTACGATCACCCACGGGTAAAAATGGGGTAGTGTTATTCTAAGCCGACACTACGCGACCCTTATTACAATGTTCCCACTAGGGTAGGCAGAGACTATCAATCGCTACTTTGCACATTCTTGAAAAATCACTCTTCATGTTATTAACTACGGGATTGTCTTATATTTTATGTGCGAATAACCTCCGAGCAATAAACTTAACTAATTACAGTGGTTTGGATTGATCAATTGAGTTGTTTAGTTATTGGCTGCCTCTATGGTAACTGTAGAAGCTGTGTATTATCAGCTAAGAATAGCACTACCCAGTTTCTTCCGTGGGTTAACGTAAAAGGCGACTAAGGGTTTGGGGCTTTTTAATGGATTTCGGCGATGCGGTTTGAGACCCATCACGAACAACATTTATTTGACTATCTTTTCCCCACTTAACTTTCAAAAGTGGGTGAGGAATATCTAATTCCTTAGCTCTGCCTACCCCTTCTAGGGATTTATAGCCGTGAGCCATGACCCATGTGGTATAGGTTTCGATTCCTGAATATTACTTACTTACTTATACTCGCGCTCATTATTACTATTAGGGTAGGCAGAGACAATCGATCACCACTTTGCATGATCTTGACATATTTCTCTTTATGTTATAAACTACGAGATTGTCTTATGTTTTATGTTCGAATAAACTCGGAGCAATAAACTTAACTAATTAAAGTGATTTGGATTGATCAATTGAGTTGTTTAGTTATTGACTGCCTCTATGGTAACTGTAGGAGGTTTAGCTTCATGACCTATGAAGTCTAGATTAAGGTTAGGATACCTAATTATACTCAGGCCCATTATTCCCATTCGTGTAGAAGAAGAAGAAGAAAAACATTTATTCGCTGCTACACATTTACAAAGGAAGACACAGCACAAAAATAAGTATATACAAACACACGGAAAAATAATAATAAAAAGACAATATCATACACACTTATTCCAAGATATAAAAGAAAAAAAAAACTATAGCCGTATAACCTGCGTAGTAGCAACGAATTTGGAAGCTGCCTCAGCATTATCGTTGTGAAGTAAATGATATAATGGGTAGGTGGAGACTATCTATCGCCACTTTGCACGATCTTGACAAATGAGGTCTAGGGTTCGATTCATGAAGATTACTTATTTATACTCACGCCCATTATTCCCATTGGGGTAGGCAGAGACTATCGATCGCCACTTTACACGATCTCGACAAATCTCTCTTGCTTCCCTTACATTCGTTATTCTTCTCATACATGTTTTTTTATTCTTCTCACTTTGAACACCCGTCTTTATAATTATATTTGCAAATAAAATTTGGTTAGGATAATGCCTGATTATTTGAAAAATAAATTGATGGTGATGGTGAGAACAAACCTAAGGTATGAAGAAGATGCACGTACAGGTTTACACTTTGAAAAAATTAAATTAAACTTAATTATGAGTATTATCAACAAGATAAATAGAAAATAATCAAGACATTGATTACTTACGAAATATGAAAAGAAAATTTGAAGAATTCGAGTATTTATCTGTAACTGAGATTATAAAAAACCAATTTAATGAGAACATTAGGCGTAGTATTAGACCTATATTAGACTTTCTTGCTGCAAATGATTTAGTACACGTAAATAACCATGTTTATACTGTAAACGACGAGGCAATATATCAGTGCGAAACTTTAAAATATTATTTATGCATGAAGTTGGTTGTAACGCAGATAAAATCTGACATGATAGTACATAACTTTGATAATATCCTAAATCATGCTAAGTAAGGACGCGCCCGTAGTTTCTGGTCTAACCTAAATCTATGTGCAGTTTACATACGATTTACTAGTTAAGTATTTCTATTAAGGTAAATTCAAAATTATAGGAATATAAAGTATGGCTGTTTGATGTGATTGGTAAGCGAGGCCATTGAATGTAACGTCACGTCATGAAATATTGTATGACATACGTACATATGTATACTCTGGGCCATACATACATGCATACATATACTCACGGCTATAAATCCCAGGAAGGGGTAGCCAGAGCTAAAGAATTAGAAATTCCTCAGCCACTTTTAGAAATTTGAGTGGGGAAAAGATAGTAAAAATAAAGGTTGTTGGTGATGGGTCTCCAACCGCATCGCCCAAAAATCCCTTAATAGCCCCATACCGTTAGTCGCCTCTTACGTACACCCACCGGAAGAAATGGGGTAGTGCTATTCTACACCGACACTACACGGCAAAAAAATTTGAAAATTCCTCAACCACATTTGGAAGTTGAAAAGAGAGATAATGGTAGAAGTAAAATATCGTTGGTGATGGGCCTCCAACTGCATCGCCTAAAAACCACTTAAAAAAGCCCCTTACCCTTACTCGCCTATTACGACACCCATGGGTAGAAAGGGGTAGTGTCACTCTCAGCTGGCTATATTGTATAATGGTACGAAAAAAATAACTGATAATATGAAAGATATTTTTATATACTCTTTTACTGACCGATCAGCAAAATGTAAGGTATAACTACTCCATCATATTTTTTCTTCTATTTCAAATGAAGGCGGCGAACCAAAAGTTTTGTTTCACTCTTCACGGTTATATACTAAACCTATTAATCTCTTAGAAAATCAAGGGCCAGAAAAGAGCTGAGCTGAGTAGGCCACTTAAAATGATATTAGAGCAAGCAGTGCGAACTATATCAAAAGACGATCATAATTCTTAGCGAGAAGAGCCTCCTAGCAGCCTATAACATTCAATCGTCCGTGCGCGCCCGGAATTTTGATGACCCAAAAACATCAAGAAAAGACCCTTGCATAGTATAAATCCGGGAATCATGTCGGGATTTTCTGAATCGCTTTTTTTATTTATTGCATACTTTGTACGTGGCAGTCGTTTAGCGAAGATGTCGCGGACTACGTGCTGTGGGTCGCTACAGATAAATAATAATTTACACCAAGTTTTGACGGGATTTCACGATTTAGTTATAAGACAAAACATAGGAAAATGCAGGCAAAATGATTGAAGTAAAAATACATCTATAAATATCCATACTAATATTATAAATGGGAAAGTGAGTTTGTTTGTTTGTTTGTTCCGCTTTCACGCCGTAAATACTGAACCGATTGCTTTGAAATTTTTCAGACGTGTAGTTAGAAGTCTAAATTAAATAATAGGGTACTTTTTATCTCGGAAAAAATATGTTCCCATGGGAAATCAAAAATATTGTTTGCTTACTAAATGCATTGGAGATGGCGCTGTGCATGTGCATCGTTTAAAACAACGTAAAATATTGTAAACTAATATAAAAATCAAAATTTAGAAGCTTAATGGTACGGTAATGGATCCCCGAAAATAAGGAACTCCCGAGGGATAATGTACTATTTTTTTATCGTATACTTTTTTTTTACATCTACTTATATTGCAAACGAATATTAACATGTAAATTTAGAAGCTAAATGAAACGACGACGATTCCTTGAAACTAAGGAATCCGCAAGAGTTCTCATAGGAACATCAAAAAACCTTAACTCATATATGGCTCAAAATATTGCAGCGATTATTTTTATCATCGATGGAATTCACATCAGACACTTTGTTAATGTTCATTTTGGAAAGATGAAGGGGTTTCATCAATTTAAATGACAAATTTGTTTATCAATAGTAAGACTAATATGAAATAAAGCGTAATAAAAATTTGACACCGCCCCGGTAACGTCTCCGTGGCGTAGCGGTATAACTAACTACTATGAATATTTAATTAGAACTATTATGAATCAATCGTCCCGGGTTCGTATCTCAGGTAATTCAATCTTTTTGTAAAAAAATGTTTTGTTAGCTTAAAATAACACTATATATAATAATAACAAGCACCATCCCTTCAATTTAGCGATTATTTTGGAAGGAGATCCACCACTAATCATCCCTATATTGCCGACCAATCGCTGCAAGCTCTCCCACTATCACCAACGGTCAGTGTAGGGGGCAGCACCGGGCCGTCGCCGCAGCGCCAAACTACTATCCGTATCTGTACTTACTAAAGATATTCTCATTTCTGAACATAAAAACTTGGTATATTTGTTTCATGATTCTTATGAACAATTAAAAAGGAATTTTTGGAACTCAACCCCTAACGGGTTGATATAGCAAATGAAAGTTAATATAGAGTTTTTTTACATTTATATTACTTGGTGCGATTGAATTTATGAAATCCATCTATCAATCATTCATGAATATATGCTAACAACCATAAATTCCATAAAAGGGTAGCCATAGCTTCGGAGATTCTTCATCCAATTTTGGAAATATATTGATAAAAGATAGGTTAATAAAGGTTGTTAGTGATGGGTCACAAACTGCATCGCCCAACAATCACTTAAAAAGCCTCAATGTCCTTTATGTCATTTACAATGCCCGCGGGATTATAAATATAAAAAACAGAAGTTGAGATAGTGTTTCGGTATTTTGGTATTATGAAAACTGGATGCAAAAAATGAAGTCCACGCGGACGAAGTCGCGGGGCAAAAAGCTAGTTTATAAATAAATAAGTATACGGAAATATTATACATAGATTAGGTTAGCCCCAAACTAAGGTAAACTTGTTTTAAGGGATACTAACTCAACGATATATTTAATATTATAATAACACACCGATAAATAACAAACAATACAAAGAAACAATCAGTTATGCTCATCACATAAATGTTGCTTTCAGCGGGAATGGAACTCGCAATCTCCGGATCGAGAAGCTGGTCACCTATCCGCTCGGCGCGGACGTCATTACCGCGCAATAACATTACGGAATTTATCATATCACCCTATTATATAATATAATGGGATAACCCAGTGGGATAGAATTCGGTATGCAAAGTTTTACAAAAGTGGTGCTGATTACGAAACCATTTCAAGATATTATGTCTTTAAAACATATTTTCTTGAAATTAAATCAAACAAAGCTAAGATGACAATTATTTTAGCAAAAAACTTTAACAGTATTTGACCATCAGCGTTATTTCAAAGACATTCGTTCTTGCAGTTTATTGCTAAAATATCGAAAATCATAGGTTTGTTTAGTATAATATCGTAATTATTTCATTTGGGATCACAAATTCGTGAAATATTTTGCAATCAGCAACATTTTTACTAAACATTTCGCTTTATTTGCATGTCACTACGCGATATTTTCGATCGATGACGTCATTAAGAACAAAAGTTGAACAATCTTTAAAAAATCATAACTTTGTAATTAGTTTTTTATTTTCGTGTTTGCTATCGAATAAAAATATTTAATAAATACCAAAAAAAAAACTTTGCATACCGAATTCCAGTGTATTATTTTACTCTTTGGGGGTAGAGTAGGCAGGAACTAACTATCGCCACTTTCCTGGCTTCATTAAATTACCTTATCAAAATCTTATCGTTATAAACGCAAATAAAATGGACAAGTATCTCAAAGTCAAAAGCCATTAGCCGAATAACATTAATTGGATTTTGCTAATAACCATATCTGGTAATCAGCCAACTACAAAATTGAATTAACATTTATAATATGAAGGATTTTCATGATTTTAATGAAACATATCTGTATGTATAGCAGCATCTTTTATGTTTGTACGTAATTTAATTTTGAAGACCTATAAAATCATGTAAATTTTAACGGTATGAATGTCACATAACGTGTCATTACTCGTGACCCACGATACAGCTTGCCTTGTGTGGGACCACAGGTACTCATATCATATAAAGCAAAATGTCTTTCTTCACTGTACTGAAAACTGTGTTTGGGAAATAAAGGTTTATTATTATTATCTGACTCAATAGTGTTCAAGTTATCTTGTATGTTTTAGTATATTATTGTATGTTTCTTGAATAAACTATATTTGATTTGTTTTTAAAAGTGAAAAAAAAAATCGGTGTGGCCAAAGAAACAAGAATATATAACGAATGCAGTGAAGATGAGGTCCCTTAGAAAAAAATCTAGTGTTAGGACCTGTGGTCGAGTGGGAGATAGTGTGATTCGTGAAATGTGCGGCATGAAAGATGATTACTAATAAATCAAGAATAAATAAAGGAAAGAAAAATTTCGACACAGGCGGGAATCGAACCCGCGACCTCGGGTATACGCCCCGACGCTCTGCCAACTGAGCCACCGTGTCAATTGGCTGCCAGTGAGAAATTCTTCTATCCTTTATTTCTTTTGCACGTTTAAGTAGTGTTTGCGTTTCCTACCTCCGAATTTTAACTAATTCGGAAGGCCATTTGTCCATCTTTTCAGATAGAATGCAAATGTTGAAAACGCCTAACTATCACATAATTTAAATCTTTTTGTTCATGAAAACCTCATGTGGGGATTATTACTAATAAATAAAGAATAAATAAAGGAAAGAATATTTTTTTTCCGCCTGTGTCGAAATTTTTCTTTCTTTTATTTATTCTTTATTTATTAGTAATAATCCCCACATGAGGTTTTCATGAACAAAAAGATATAAATTATGAAAGATGATATTGTAAAACAAGTAGGAAAAGGAACACTAAGATGGTTTACTTACATAGGATACACCTTAGGGGCGCAGCTGTAGGGGGTAGATAGAAACAATCCCATTTTTTTTATCTGTCACTATATACTAGGTCTTCAATGCAATTTGCGATTGAAATGAATTGAGCTAAACTAGTTAGGGAAGGGATTTTAGGTGTATATTCCTCTTTGTTCGATCACTAAATCCCTTACAACACTTAGCAATGTTCATTTGATCACTATGCCAATAGAGTTCGATCACAAAGAAGTGGCCTACCCGAGTATGAAAAATATATTATATGTTTTCTGACATAACTGGTTGGTACTGAACATAACATAACATAATAATATAAACGTTCACGCCGCCGTTTATCCCCGAAGGGGTTGGCAGAGGTACCAATACTTCTGAACTCACATGGCAGGCGCCATCTAGTGTCTAGAGAAAGGTACCCACGTTTTGCTTAGACAGTGTACTCAGGTGATAGGGGGCAGGCCTATCGCCATTTTGTACGAATACACTGTCACATGACTAAGCACAACTCAGCCATGTGGGTTTCCTCACGATGTTTTCCCTCACCGTTAGCAACCATGATAAATTAACCACAAATATGACTTTAGAAAAGATAAATTGGTGTAGGCCTGTCCCAGGATTGGAACTCACGCCCTTCTGTTTTCGGGCGGGTGTTCTACCCACTGGACTATCATGTCGCATTGGTACTGAACCATTTGATATTTAAACCAAATATTTAACAGCAGCACTAAATGAGCTCCCAAAGATTTGAATCAGAATCCTGTTACATTTAAAATTCCTCCCACTAGAATTCTAACAGCCAAATAGAGACACAACCACAAAAAGCGGAGCTTGACTCAAATGAGCATTATTACATATTCCGTTTTTGCTAACCCTTATCCTTTGGAATAAAACTGTACTTAAGCAGTTTAATGTTGTCATTTGAACAGTGAAAACGGTCTGTTTTTGCGACGAGAATGTGACTAATGTCTGTCACAGTTTTTTTGTAGTTGAGATTGTTTTCATAACTTTTAAACTGAAATACCATATAATAGGTAGCCAGAGCTAATTTAACAATGCCCGTGCTTGCGTCGATGCCCAAGTTCACACCTGCTAGTCTAATTTGTTCTTTAACATACATACATATACTCACGCCATTAGTTCCCATTGGGGTAGGCAGAGACTATTGATCGCCACTTCGCACGATCCTGACAAACCTCTCTAGCTTCGTTTACATCCATCAATCTTTTCATACATGCTCTTTTATTCTTCATACTGCGGACGCCTGCCTTTTTGAGCACACTCTCAATTTGGTCAAAGTGTGTTTTCCGTGGTCGTCCTCTACTAACATAACCATCCACACTAGCTCTATAAATCCCTTTTACCAATTTTCATCCATCCTCGCTATGTGCCCAAACCATCTCAACATTCCTTTTTCTATCTTTCTTACAATATCATCTCTCACACCACACTTTTCACCAATAACACTATTTCTCACTCGGTCACATAATCTAACATTACAAATTTTTCTGAGGGACCTCATCTCTACTGCATTCACTCTGCTCTCATGCTTCTTCTGCCACACCAAACATTCGCTTCCATACATAAGCGTAGGAACAAGAACAGCATCATGCACAGCCATTCGGGCCTTTTCAGATACCGATTGACAGGTCATTAGGCTATTCATTGCTCCATTTACCGCATTACCCTTTTTCACTCTTCTTTCAATATCTTCATCACATTTTTCATCCCTTGTAAACAAACTTCCCAGATATACAAACTCCTTCACCTGTTCCACATCCTTTCCATCGCAATCACGCATTCTGTCACATCTTCCTGTCTCTCAAAAACCATCGTTTTGGTCTTATCCACATTCACCCTCATTCTATTTCTTACAAAAGACTCACATGCAATATTCATCATCTCTTGCAACTCTTCTGCCGACGATGCAAGTAGCACTTGATCGTCAGCATACAAGAGGTATTTAATGATGAATCCACTCATTCTTAGTCCATAATCACTTTCACGCAACTCTGTCAAACAGTCATCCATGAACAAATTGAAGAGCCACGGAGAAGCTACACATCCCTGTCGGACACCCCTAGGGATTCCGAACCAGTCAGTGTTTTCCCCGTTTACTCTTACACATGCACTAGAATCCTCATAGAGTGATACTTATGCACGTATAAGTTGACTCCCCAAACCGAACTTGGACTACAACTCCCATAAACACTTTCTTACCACCCTATCATACGCCTTCTCTAAATCAATGAAGGAGCAATACACCTTTTGGTTCTTAGCTAAGAACTTTTCGGTGATGCTCCTTAGAGAGAAGATTTGATCCATACATCCCATTCCTTTCCTAAATCCCGCTTGCACATCCCATATTTTCTCATCAGTTTCATTCATCACTCTTTCAATCAGTACCTTAGCATACAATTTACCAACAATGCTGAGTAAGCTGATGCCGCGGTAGTTTTTAGCCTCTTGGTGTGACCCCTTTCCTTTATATGAGGCACAATCACCGCCTTGCACCAGTCTCGTGGAACTTTGCCACTCGACCAGCATTTTTGGAAAAGGAAGTACAACCAAGAAGCCACCAACCCTTTACCAGCCCTCAGCATTTCGATAGTAATCCTATCATACCCTGCCGCCTTCCCTAATTTCATACTTTTCATTGCTTTCATTATTTCTTCCATACTAATCTCGCTGTCACTAAATTCACCCATCTCCCCGTTCCAATCAACATTACTGTCGATTGGCGAAGAAATGGATGCATCCTCTTTCTCAAACAGTCCCTCAAAATAATTCTTCCATACCCGTTTCATGCTATTTTCATCCGTCGCCAATTCACCCTGTTCATCTCTTATTACACTCACTCTCGTGTTTTGGGAAACTCCCTTTTCTTTCCGGATATACTTCCAGAATAACTTTTGGTTATTCCGGAAATTATCAGAAAGTTTCCTTTCACATCACTCTTGCAAATCCCGCTTTTTCTTTTCTATTTTCTTCTTTATTTACTAGCTTTAATCGCTAGTAAATCTAACCACGCTTTCTTCTTATCTCCAACCGCCTCTTTCACAACTTTATCCCACCAACTTGTCGGTGGTCTATTTGACCTTTTACACACTCCACATACTTCCGTCGCACATTCAACCATCGTCGATTTGAGCACATCCCATACTTCTTCTATTTCCATTTCATCCTTCATCTCCACGCAACTTAGTCTATCATTCAATTTCCTCAAATATTCATCTCTGATATTGTCATCTTCTTGCAGTTTTTCCACTTTTATTCTCGCAAAATCCGTTGTTGACACTTTAGGCCTGTGACGCCAACGCGTGCACAGACCCCTTAATCGTGATATAACGAGAAAGTGATCTGTGCCAACGTTCGTGCCCCTATAGACCCTGGTGTCAACAACTTTTGCTCTCAGCCTTTCATCAACTATCACAAATTCAATCATACTTCTCTCGCTTCCCCTCTGTCTTGTATACATATGGATATCTTTGTGCTTAAACAACGTGTTTGTAACACAAAGATTCCTCTCCAAACATACCTCAATCAATTTCTCACCATACTCATTTACCCTTTGATCACCAAACTTTCCTAAAACTCTTTCGCAACCGTTGCGTGACACACCAACCCAGCCATTAAAATCACCTAAATTACAAGTCTCTCATTCTGATCACACCCATTCACAACATCGTCTAACAGATTCCAAAACTCCTCCCTCTCGGATAGGGATTTAGACATGTCCGGAGCGTATACGCAAATTATACGCATCCGGACTAGTCCCAATTTCACCTTAATCCACAGGAGCCTTGGAATCACATATTCGTAATCTTTCATACACTGAGCCATCCTTTCAGATATCAGAAGTCCCACTCCTTGGCTAGCTCGGTCACTGTCAGCGACTCCAGACCAGATTGCTGTAATGTTGCCAAGTTGTGAAACTTCCTTTCCCTTACGCTTCGTCTCATTCACACAAAGAAAATCCAGTTTTCTTTCATTCAAAATCATACATACTTCTTCTAATTTTTCAAACATTCCTCCACATACATTCATCGTACTGAAGCGGGTCTCTTTAGCCCACTTTTCGCCCCGTGAGCAACCATGGCGTGATGAGTGGCGAGCTACATCGCTGCGTCCGTGTTTACTAAAATTTGAACACATATTGGACCCACGAGAAGCAAGGGAAGTAAACTGTCCACCTAGCCAGAGCCCCGCTTGACTAGGTAAGGTTATTTAGTACCCGGAGTGCACCAAGCTCCGGGACGGCGGCACGCTAGCGACCAGGCTCACCCCTGGCCACGCATCCCTCGGCGCGGCAGACTTTGGATTGGTGTAAGGGCAAAGATGGTAGAAGCCCTGTTCCCTTAGTCGACTCCTACGAAACACCCACGGGAAGAGATGGGGTAGTGCTATTCTAAGCCGACACTACACAGCAGCACTACTTGTTCTTTAAGTTTTGTAATATAAATGTTTTTCTTTCTTTCTTTCTTCTTTCTATAAGTCAACCCAATTTTAATCACAGTCAGAAGTTGGCTTAGTTTTGCTGCTGGCTGACAGAGATAAAGTGTTGATAAAATAGTAAGCAAGATAGAGATCCTGAATGGTGTTTATTCAGGATTGAAATATTCTAGATGACAATCAATCTTATTAACTTATCAAATATATTTTCTACTAGAAAGAAATATTTCTCTGAAATATATCTATGGTATATGTTATGAGTATCTGGTGGAACTGAGAATTGATAAAAAAAGGTTATGATTTCTGGCTTAAAACATTATTGCTTAAATTTGTAATTGTAAGTGTTCCTGTTGTAATAAAATATGGGAAGTGATATACTCAGAACATAAGAATAAACTTGAACTCTCGAAAACACTTGAAGCTATTTTGAATTGACAATGTTTTGTAACTACAAATGGAAACTAACATTACACACATGGAAAACTCAACTCACTACAATATTCCATAATGGGAAATAATAGTATGAGTATGTATGTATGTAATGCCGCGTAGTGTCGACTTGGAATAGCACTACCCCTTTTCTTCCGGTGGGTCTACGTAAGAGGTTTTTAAGAGATTTTTGGGCAATGCGGTTGGAGACCCATCACCTTTATTTTACCATCTTTTTCCCACACAACTTTCCAAAAGTGGCTAAGGAATTCCTAATTTCTTAGCTCTGGCTACCCCTTCTAGGAATTTATAGCCGTGGGTAAATGTAAGTATGTATAGTATACTCGTATAATAATTTCAGTTCAGTTGTAGTATAGTATGGAATCACAATAGGTAGGTGTTAATAGATAAATATATTTTAAAATGTTTAATCCTTCCCAAATAGTTCGTCAATCAGTTAGAAAGGAACTTGAACCAGAAACAAATCTATCCATACTTATAGTAAATCTGTAGAGAGGTCAATTCTTTACATGAAATATATTTACAAAATAACTATCAAGGGGTGATAAGTGATCGATACATACTGATGCCAAAAATGCAATCAGTAAAATTTTTGTCTGTCTGTCTGTCTGTCGGTTTGTATGTTCCTTATGGAAACAAAAACTACTCGACGGATTTTAACGACACTTGGCACAATTATTCTTCATACTCCTGGGCAGGTTATAGTTTACTTTTCAGCAGAGTAGTGAAGGGGAATTTTGGGAAATTTCGGGAAAACGGGAGAAGTTACTCCATTTGTTAAGCGTCCGTCGTGTGTGCAGCTTTAATGGTTTAGCTTACATAGAAATCATGTATGACGGAAATATTCTTCATAAAAATGTCTAAAAAGTTTCCCTGGGCAGTATATGTCTATCTTTTATGGTTGACTCACAATAACATGTGTAACTCCTGATAGCTTAGCACTTCGGAGCATTCTCATTATATTTGTTTACTCCCTCGTTTATAATACTCTCATTCATCCCTTATTTAAAAAAGGTTACATTATTCCCTATTCAATAAAAAAAAACATAGAAATCGGTAAAGAAACACCGAAATTATACATGAAATAAGCCATCGCGTCCGTGACCAAAACCAGATCGTTACTAATTTACATATTACATACTTAATGGCGCCAGTACATACATCCTACATCACGTAATGTTTTTTTTTTAGTTTGTTTTAAATACTTCATAGCTTTTTACTCCAACATTTTCTAATAAACGGAAATACTGAGCCGTTCATAAAAGCGCATTCAAAATCACCAAACTACACTGTACTATAAATTTGATAAATTCAAAACATTGCGCTAAATTTCACAATTCTTGAGCAGTGACTGTAGAAAGAAACCTCAGATATTCAATAAACATCGCTACCCGTGCGAAGCTGGGCCGATTCACTAGTATAAAAATAAACTTGCTAAGTACTTTTTATGTACAAACTCATCAATACTAAAATAATAACAGAGTACTGAACATAACAAAATAAGTTCGAAATATACATTGACCAGCCCAATTTCAAATATTGTAAATGTAAATCATAAGCCTCAAGCAATTAACTCAATCAGTCCATAGTAAAATGGTCGCTAAAACCATAAAAATAAAGACGAAACTACTTTACATTATCATTATAGCATCTGATTCATTTCGACTGCATAACAGCAGTTCAAATACTGTTATTGTGGAATAAAAAATTGTGCTACATTATTTTAGAGGGCGTTTGTTAATGTGATGTGATTGAAATAAATTTGAAAAATTTTTTTGTAGGTGAGCCATTATTGTCTAGTGTTTTATTCATTTTAAGGTGAATTATTGAGGAAAACCTTTTGCCCTTATGTTATTAACATTAAATATCATTATATTCATAAAGAGATCAATATACCACTACTGTAGCGGACCCTTTTTAGCAGTGGACTATGGGGCAAAAATCTTAAATGTAGATTTTATAATAATTAGAACTTGAACCCAGAGATAAACTTTGAAGGATTCTATTCAACAGATAGATACAAAGTCAGATTCACAAACGTCTAAATAAATACGGAAATTAAAAATTGAAAAAAAAAACATAACTTGTATTTACAATCCTTTTCTTGAACTTTTCAGATGTTTAGTTACTGGAGCGTAAATTTAATAAGTTGTTGTTTCCTTGTATCTCGGAGCTGTCAAGTGAATTAATGTTTAAATTTTTCCGAAGTTTGGTAATACATATTTTTTGTAAAACAAACTTTATTCTTTGTTGTTTGTGAATTGGACTACATATATATTTACTCAACACAAATTCAAAAGTTCACGTCGTATAGAAGAGGTTGGCAGAGTTCTGAACATCACGTGACATTGTCACTTGGTATGGGGGTAGCCACGGTGGGACCACATGCTCCACCCTGGCTCTGGCCTAGTAAGGTACCTTATCAATCAAAAATAACATATTTAAAAGAAATTAAACATTATCTATTACTGCTGCCCCACCCAGAGCCCACGGCTGCCCACGGCAAGCTACTACACCTGGTGTTCAAAGTACCCACGTTTTGTTTTTATGACCTAAGTAAAGTTAGTCAATATTTTATCAGAAAATTCACACATTAACATGCCTAATCAAGAAATGTACAGATAATCGTATTCTGCACTCTAACGTTAACGTATACATAAATACTACATACATACATGCATACTACAGATAAAACATTCAAGTAAAAGCGTATTCGCTGAACCACCCTCGAAATTCGTACGTTCTTATTTGCGTTCAAGCGAAAATATTTAATCAGGTGTATAATCCGAAGTTCCATATGCTTTTGTGAAGCGCT
Organism: Bedellia somnulentella; assembly: GCA_963576735.1. Taxonomy (NCBI): domain Eukaryota; kingdom Metazoa; phylum Arthropoda; class Insecta; order Lepidoptera; family Bedelliidae; genus Bedellia; species Bedellia somnulentella. Next base: position 3,764,321 of record OY755179.1, on the reverse strand, counting down.
GACGAGGGATTTTTCCTTACATATATATTTTAGGAAATACTTGTGAGTATATACACATATAGTAACTTACATTTTAATCGCTAAAAGCAGTAAACAGAAATTTTAAAATGTATTCTCTCTCTACTCTGCCTACTCCAATGAAACTATCGGCGTTAGTATAGATTATGTATGTATGATAAAAGTAGATGTTAAACACGTATGTAATTTGTGGCAAAAGAACTTTGTTATTGTAGTTTAAATCATGGAATTTAACGAAAAGGGTTATGATTTTATGAAGGATTTTTTTCTTTGTGAAAGAAATGGTAAATTAATGAGAGTGAACATTTTAAAACTTATAGAACCATAGAAAGAAGAAAAATAAGGAAGTTCTCCAAATGTCTCTACTACAAGATAAGCAAAATATTGCTGCACAAATATAAGGAATAAGTCGGCAGTCGATCACTTAAAATATGTCCATGTCAAACACTCAAATAGCTGCAATATACAACCACTTCCAAAGAGCAGGATCCTCGATTTTCCGGGCCATTAGTCACGTGACAAACGGTGGTAGCTTGTTAAAATGTCGTTTCCACAGATAACGCGATTTTGAAGATCAACCATTTCCTTCGGCTTCGATCAGCAAAACAAGATAACCGAGTCCCGAACGTTTAGAATTCCATTTTCGAAAGTTGCGTAGAACTTTTTTGATGGCAATGTGGCCAGTTGTTTTTTATGCATAGAGTTTGTTATTAGGTTATAGATTTTTCTCTATTCATTCGTGAAAGTGGGAAAGTGTTATTAGTTGTTTGATTAAACTACCTTTACCTTCCTTAGACTAAACATTGATACCATATTATTGATCAATTAGATAAAAATGGAAAACAAGTTGCGCATTATCAATAAATATCCTATTTTTACACCAACTCAATACATACAAAGTTTTCAGAAAATAAATCTAGACACTTCAGAGAACAAACAAGTCACTTTACAAACAAGTAGTTACCCCAAAATAATATTTATTTGAAGATTTCAGCTCATGCGTTTCATTTGGGATCACAGTATTTAAAAAATTATTACTTTGTAATCTTGTCTTAAATTAAGTCACAGATTAAACTTAAGATCCTAACTAAGAAAAGAATTTTTTTTGTTAATTTGAATTCTTAAGAGAGTGTGGATTAGAACAGAAAATATATGTTTATTATTTCATCAACTCGCAGATTAAACATAATATCCTAACTAAGGGAAGATATTTTTTGTTAATGTGAATTCTTAAGAGAGTGTGGATTAGAACAGAAAATATAACATAACATAACATAAACGTTCACGCCGTTTATCCCCGAAGGGGTTGGCAGAGGTACCAATACTCCTGAACTCACATGGCAAGCGCCATCTAGTTTCCAGAGAAGGTACCCACGTTTTGCTTAGACAGTGTACTCACGTGATAGGGGGCAGGCCTATCGCCGTTTTGTACGAATACACTGTCACATGACTAAGTACAACTCAGCCATGTGGGTTTCCTCACGATGTTTTCCCTCACCGTTAGCAACCATGATAAATTAACCACACATATGACTTTAGAAAAGACAAATTGGTGTAGGCCCGTCCCAGGATTGGAACTCACGCCCTTCTGTTTTTCGGGCGGGTGTTCTACCCACTGGACTATCATGTCGCTACAAACAACAGAAAATATATTTTTATTATTTCAAAACAGTTTAAAAATATTTTGAAAAAATGCAGACAAAAAAGACAATTAAACTATTACAATTAATTAAACATTTTCGACTAATACTAATATACAGCACACAAGTCGTGTCGCATATACGTACTATATTATTTACGGTAATAAATCCCTAGAGCCCCCATACCCTAATTCAACTCCTACCGAACACCTACGGGTAGGATTTATAGTCGATACTACACAGCTATTTTATCAGGTATAAATAAATAATGCTGTGTAGGCGGTGTAAGGCGGTGTTGGCATAGAATAGCACTACCCCATTTCTTCCGGTGGGTGTACGTAAGAGGTGACAAACGGTTTTGGGGCTTCAAAGGGATTTTTGGGCGATGCGGTTGGAGACCCATCACCAACAACCTTTATTTTACCATCTTTTCCCCACGCAACTTCCAAAAGTGGCTGAGGAATTTCTGATTTATTTGCTCTGGCTATCCCTTTTAGGGATTCATAGCCGTTGTATGTATGTAAATAAATAAACGTAAATGCAACATTCTAAAAAACCCTTTAGTGAAAAAAAAAACATTTCTAAGCACCATTAACGCATTACTCCTTCAAGGCTAGTTCAAATCAAATCACCCTTCATCCCTACAATTCATGAATAGTGGAAAAACACTTTCATTTATTAGCTCCCATTCGAAGGTCTCAGAGTTATTTCGTCTTTGTACGGCCGCACCGGAAGTGACGATGGAGCCAGCCACCGGAAGCGGGTGCCGGTGTGACGTCACTTCCTTCCGCCGCTCTCTCCGTGGGCTGCAGCCTTTCAGAGGAAAAGTATTATACAACGCTGCTGAGAAGCTAATTTGAATAAGATCTTTGAGAAATCTCGGCTTTGATGGGAAACTTGCATTTTCGTTGTTTTTGTATGTTGATTGTGAAGTCTTAACGAAGTGTGAGTATGTATGAAAAGTTTGTCGAATTTAAATGAAGTGGCGATTGTGAGTGTCTGCCAACTCCAATAGGAACTAATGGCGTGAGTATATGTATTATTTACTGCGGTGATTCGGTCTTACTCTTCCAGAAACCGACATCGTTTTGTAGTTGGAACTACAAACGTTATTACCTCGCTTTTAGGAGATTTTTTTTTTTAAAATTAAATCAAATGTTGCAATTATTAAAAACGTTTTTGGTTCTGATGATAATAAACCATAACCATTAAATATAGAACTGCTTTCGTGTACGTTTTACCAGCACCACGACATGTGGCATAAAGATAACTCAATTCAAACTAAAAGATTCATGCCGTATATCCCCGCAGGGGTTGGCAGAGGTACAAATACTTCTGAACATGACGCGACATTGTCACCAGTTGTTCAGAGTACCATATACGTTTTGTTTGGACAGTGTACTCACGTGATAGGGGCCCAATCGCCGTTTTGTGCGAATACACTGTCATAAGACAAAGTACAACTTATTCATGTGGGTTTTTCTCACGATGTTTTCTTAACGACGACGTGATAGCTCAATGGGTAGAACACCGGTTATCGTGCAAGCGACTAGTGTTCAAATCCCGGGTCGGGCCTACACCAATTTGTCTTTTCTAAAGACATATGTGTGGTTAATTTATCATGGTTGTTAACGGTGAGGGAAAACATCGTGAGGAAACCCACATGGCTGAGTTGTACTTAGTCATGTGACAGTGTATTCGTACAAAACGGCGATAGGCCTGCCCCCTATCACGTGAGTACACTGTCCATGCAAAACGTGGGTACTCTGAACACCAGGTGACAAAGTCACGTGATGTTCAGAAGTATAAGTACCTCTGCCAACCCCTTCGGGGATATTCGGCTTGAACGTTTATGTTTTTATGTTATGTTATGTTTTCTTAACTGTTAACATAGAGATATCTAATAAACAAACACATACTCACGTCTATAATTTATAAAAATGGGGTAGCCATTGTTTCCGAATAGGAAATTCCTCAGCCACTTTTGGAACTGGGGACATGATTGTAAAAGAAAGGATGGTTTTTGCTGAGCTTCATCGCTTAAATACAATATACATACATACATATACTCACGGCTGTAAATCCCTAGAAGAAGTAGCCAGAGCTAAGGAATTAGAAATTCCTCAGCCACTTTTGGAAAGTTGAGTGGGGAGAAGATGGTAAAATAAAGGTTGTTGGTGATGGGTCTCCAACCGCATCGCCCAAAAATCCCTTAAAAGCCCCAATACCGTTAGTCGCCTCTTACGTACACCCATCGGTAGAAACGGGGTAGTGCTATTCTAAGCCGACACTACACGGCGTATACACACATACACACAATTACAATATAAAAAGCCCCAAAACCCATAGTGGTGTATAACGATACTGGCAGGAAGAAAGAAAACAATAATCAAGTATAATATTATTGGCACAATTTATGTTTGTAGGTGAAACATATCAAATAAATCTGTCCGTGGCTTAAGGATGGCTTAGCTAGAGGCTTTCCCGTTGCACCTGAACCTATTTCTTAAGGTAAATTAGTGTAGATAAAATTTAAAATTGCATTTACTATACCTCGCTGTTTTAAGTTTATTAAATTACTAAAGTTCTAGTTAGACGTATAAAATATTTCATAAGACTATAAAATCACTTTACAGACAAAAGACAGTCATTCGAAATCTGAAGAATAAAAGAGTATTTTATAGGTGTTAAAAATTTATGAATATAGATGAAGCCCAAGGGGTTGATTAGAAAATAAAATGTGCCGATCAATAATCTCTATCTAGCCCAATGTAAACTGATGACGTGAGTATTTGTACTCAAATCATGATAAATTTTAACTAACCACACAGAATCAAGACAAATTAGTGTAGTCCCAAACCAGGATTTGAACCCTTATCGTCTGCACGACAAGCAATGTTTTACCCACTGAGCTATCACGATTGCAACTTTGTATGGAAGGGCTACTGACGTAACAAATAAAACATAGAAGATGAATCTACAAATATAACTTTTCCTTCTTATTTCCACTGTGTTCTAACCTGCTGCAAAAAGTTAAATCACATACAACTTAGCTGAGTGTTATTAAAGGAAAGAAAAATTTCGACACTGGCGGGGTTCGAACCCGCGACCTTCGGGTATACGCCCCCGTCGCTCTGCCAACTGAGCTACAGTGTCAGTTGGCATCCAGCGCGAAATTTCTCTATCCTTTGTTTCTTTTTTTACACGTTCAAGTAGTGTTTGCGTTTCCTACCTCCGAATTTTAACTAATTCGGACGGCCACTTGTCTACCTTTTCAGATAGAATGCAAATGTTGGAAACGCCTAACTATTACATAATTTAATGTTTTTTGACATGAATTCCTCATGTGGGGATTATTACTCATAAATAAAAGATGTTATTAAAGGAAAGAAAAATTTCGACACTGGCGGGGTTCGAACCCGCGACCTTCGGGTATACGCCCCCGTCGCTCTGCCAACTGAGCTACAGTGTCAGTTGGCATCCAGCGCGAAATTTCTCTATCCTTTGTTTCTTTTTTTACACGTTCAAGTAGTGTTTGCGTTTCCTACCTCCGAATTTTAACTAATTCGGACGGCCACTTGTCTACCTTTTCAGATAGAATGCAAATGTTGGAAACGCCTAACTATTACATAATTTAATGTTTTTTGACATGAATTCCTCATGTGGGGATTATTACTCATAAATAAAAGATGTTATTAAAGGAAAGAAAAATTTCGACACTGGCGGGGTTCGAACCCCGCCAGTGTCGAAATTTTTCTTTCCTTTAATAACATCTTTTATTTATGAGTAATAATCCCCACATGAGGAATTCATGTCAAAAAACATTAAATTAGCTGAGTGTGTTTAAAGACAAACAAACCGGGGCGGGAGGACAAAAGTTCGCGCCACACATTTGAAATTGGAAAATTCTGGAAACAGAAAGTAATTACGTGGCAATGCGAAGAAAATCTGTTGGAAATTTTCCATTTAAATTATCATAATTATACCATTTACGTTGTTGACAGTTCGCTTTCCTGTTTCATTTAGGTATTACAAAAGAGTGATTGATGAATATGATATATGTGCTATTTCCAAAAAGGGGTAGGTAGACAAAAGAGAGAGTTGGAAGTTTTTAACTAATAACTTTTGTAGACTAAATCTATCACTATTTTGCGTATTTTTAACGCTATAGGAAGCTATGGATACTATATAATAATAGATAATAATAATAATTTATTAATTTAATCAAGTAACATAGACTCATTATGTTAGAAGTACTTAATAACCGACTTCAAAAAAGGAGTGTTCACAAATTAATTCAAGAGAATTTTAAGATTTAGGTAGGTTTACCTGACGTGTGTGGAATAAAGAATTTCCTAAGGTGTTAATCGCAGTACTCATATTTAATTAAAAAAACTTATTTCTTACTTTTTAGTACTTGAAAATTTATTTTCCATGTTAATCATAATTCGTATTTCTTTGTGCTAAGTTAACCATTTTTCGGATTTTTATTTAGTTTTTGTTTTTTCACCTATGAAGTTTATATTTTTTTAAGATGTTAATAGGTATACAAAAAAATATATTCAACAATTAAATAAAAATAATATATCAATACATAGTATAAAACAAAGTCGCTTTCGCTGTATGTCCGTATGTATGCTTAGATCTTTAAATCTACGCAACGGATTTTGATGCGGTTTTTTTTAATAGATAGAGTGATTCTTAAGGAAGGTTTGTATGTATAATAAATGCATAATATAGTAGAGAAACACTGATAAATTTAAAGGTTTCTAATGTGATGTCGTAAATAAGCACGTTATTTTGCGCTTATATTGCAAACGCTTGCTGAACCCTACGAGATAGACCAAAATAATGTACTACAGTATTGTTCACCTTAAAAAGTTCAACAAAAAAGTCCGCGATGGTATATGTCTATCTCTTAGAGATAACCCAGCATAACCATTTTTATTCTTTACTAAAAAATGGTTATTTACGAAGTGATTTTAAACAATACAGCATTAATCCTTATCAAATTAAGTACCTTAAATAAATTGTGCAGTTATTATAGATCAATATGCTTTTTACAGCATGTAATTTAAGTGAATATTACCGAAGATATTACAAATTTAAAATGCAGGGTCGTAGTTGTTTGCGCCGGGCGGCGCGTGCCTATAATTAGCGCGTCGCGTCACTTTATGATTTGCAGCGATCGCACGCGTTTATCGGAGCTTTCTAGCGAGGAAAATATCAAGAATTAATTAAACTGAATAGAATAAGTATCTTTTGTTGTTGATTATCTTTTAATTTTTATTGAGAGTGTGAAAGTAGGTTGTCCTGTTATTTTATTAAGAAATCTGAATCCTCCCAAGCTCTGCAATGGCACACGTTTGCTGGTAAATCACTAAAAAAATTCATAATAAAGTGCACAATACTCACCGGATGTGGTACCGGAGAAGATGTACTAATTCCCCGAATTCCTCTGATTTACCGTTCCAATTTAAACGCCTACAATTTCCGGTAAAGATATCTTTTGCAATGACCATTAATAAATCGCAGGGTCAAACTTTTAACGTTGCAGGATTAAACTTGAGTGTTGAGTGTTTTTCACATGGCCAATTATATGTCGCGCTGTCAAGAGTAACGTCTAAGCAAAACATGTTTGTATTGGCTAATGACAAAAAAGCTGTGAACGTTGTGTATAAGGACATTCTGTAGTAGGTATGTTTTGCATTGCACCCGTGCGAAGCCGGGGCGGGCCGCTAGTTATAATATAATTTACAAACATACATACATACATATACTCACGGCTATAAATCCCTTAAATGGGTAGCCAGCGCTTTGGAATGAGAAATTCCTCAGCCACTTTTGGAAGTTGATTGGGGAAAAGATAGAAATAATAAATGTTTTTGGTGACGGGTCTCCAACCACATCGCCCAAAAATCACTTAAAAAGCCCCTATACCCTTAGTCGCCTCTTACGATCACCCACGGGTAGAACTGGGGTAGTGTTATTCTAAGCCGACACTACACACTATAATTTAATGCTTTGTATATCTCCTACATTATTTTCCTTCGTCCTATAGAGCCCAATGATCCGACGCCGTGTCGCTTCCACATACTTGAAGCTTTTTCATTCTACAAAAGAAATTCAACAAGGTAAAGTTTGAAAATCTTCTTAGTTTTAGTGGCAAAAATAAACTTGGAATAAAATGAAGTTCTTCATTCTCATTGTTAGTTCAACAAACTTATTTTTCAGAATTTGGTTTAAGGTGCTTTAGTTTATATATTAAAAATATAGTTTATATATTAAAAGTCATATGTGTGGTTAATTTATCATGGTTGTTAACGGTGAGGGAAAACATCGTGAGGAAACCCACATGGCTGAGTTGTACTTAGTCATGTGACAGTGTATTCGTACAAAACGGCGATAGGCCTGCCCCCTATCACGTGAGTACACTGTTTAAGCAAAACGTGGGTACCTTCTCTGGATACTAGACGGGGCTGCCATGTGAGTTCAGAAGTATTGGTACCTCTGACAAACCCTTCGGGGATAAACGG